>VDFB02358134.1:175008599-175069441 GCA_007258455.2 Sequoia sempervirens | reverse complement strand
AACTCCCTATTTCCTTATGATCCCCAACCCCCTTTAATCCTTTGTATACTAGACATTGGACTCTAAGTATTAATTGGAACAAAGCACCTAAAATCCTAAGACCTAAATTCCTTCCTCTTTTTGAGTTCTAGTGAATTATTAAAAGAACTTTCACTCAGACCTTAGATCTCGAGTTGCACCTAGAACCCAACACCACAGAGTCAAAATCCTAAATCCCCTTTTCATTCCTTGGCATTGTTAGAAGTGTTACAAGAATAAAATATTTAAAGGAACCTGGAACCATAGGTTTCATGTCATAAGTTCCTCTCAATTCTCAAAACTTGCCATAATTATCAATAGAGATTGTATAGTAGATATTAGACTTGAGTTGGAACATGGAACTTGAGTTCCAAGTTCCAATTTATTTCCATTACATGAACCTAATATTATACAAACTCAACTTGTAGGTTCTAGTTCTTCTCTTAGATCCAACCTAATCTAACTCAAACCCAAGTTCCAAGCCCATTTTCCAACTTGACCTTCAAACTGCCAAAGGATTATAAAGTTGATTTTTTAGTGATAATTATAAAGACTTCTATCCATTTAAACATCTTTTTTTAATACTTTGAATCTTAGCTTATCTTATAAATACCTCATTATCTCATAACAAGAAACTAAAGAATTAATTTATTGAAACTTATAAATTGGATTATCTTTATTTGCTTTGAAATATTGTTAACCTCAAAAATGTTTAATAGAAATAAAAAGGTTGAGAAATAAAATAAGTCTGACAAGATTTCTTCTATAATGAATTATGAATTTCAAGGAGTTATAAAACCATCCAAGATAGCTTTTTCTAATCCAAGATATCAGGGACATTGAATTTGGACACGTAAGTTTGCAACACTTCCACTAGAGGAATTTTGAAGACTCAACAAATCTTAGATCAAAAATCATGGAAAACTTGGGATTGACACATATTTCAACATTTATATCTATAGTGTACAAGCTAAAGTTAATATTGGTGTGTGGAAAATCCTATGAACTTATCTCAAGAACCTCTAGAGATGAGATGGTAACATTATCTTGGATATTACCTCATCGCTAAAGTTAATATTGGTGTGTGGAAAATCCTATGAACTTATCTCAAGAACCTCTAGAGATGAGATGGTAACATTATCTTGGATATTACCTCGTCAATACTTTCTCATGTCTTCTACTTTCCATTTAAAACTTAATTAACTACAATGAATAAATCATAATCACTTGAAGCATTACCATGATACCTAAGAATCTAATTGGATCATTTTTTAATGAAAAATAGGGGATGCAATTACTTTTCTAAATAGAGTTATGGAGGACAATTATAGGAATTTTCATTCTTAGATGTTTTAGTATATAGGAACAATATTCCAAGAAAATGAGTACATTGATTAGGCCCAAAAAGTTAGTGACAACTATTATCTCCTAGAAATGCACCCTATGCAAAGTTATAAACTGAGCTTTCTAGAGAAACATGGGATCATTTCAAGGCCGTGGGTCACCTAAAGTTGAAATGAACCTTCAGAGAAGGCCGACTTCCTTTGTGTTATCACCTAAAACTACTGCTCTTTGAAAGAAAAGGGAACAAGGAATGTATGAAAATTAAAACTTAAACCTGTGGTGATACACCAAATTGACAGAAATTGTGGAATGAAAACAAGATGAACATACACTGAGAAACTAATGAGAGATACTTCATTTTCTCAACATAACTTTGTGAACTTATGCATTATTCTTGAAAAGGTTTAATCTACATATATATTTTAAGAAGGAAAGATGAATTTCACAACTTTAAAGTTCAAGTGCAGACTTAGAAAACACAATTCAAAACTTACATAATCTGAAAAGAAATGAAAATAGTATAAAACACCAACATTGGTTTCTAAGGTAAACTCTGTGTTTTATATTTTAGATTCCAGTTGAGTTACAAAGCATACATCAACTGAGAAAGGATTGTTAAAAATCACTAACTCTTTTAGAATGCATAATCCAAACCCCTTTACAAAGAGGCAAAAATGCCTTATATACAAAAGTAAGGTAGGCCCTCAGGGCTTACAAAAATATCAGTCTCAGAAAGATTTACCCCTAGATCTTTTCCAATAAAGTTAATGCTGCATTCAAGTGTATCCCTGCTGTCTATGTCGAAGTGAAAAGATCGCCCTCAGGAGAAGCCTTCAGATTTTTTTGCAACTATAGTATTAACTTCATGGCCTCCGTGTCCACCCCCGAACTTCTCTGCCGAACAGCCTTGAATGCCTTGAGGTAATGTCATTAATTTCTATCGACCCTCACCAATTGACATCCCAGTTGTCCCTGCGGTTTCCGCCCTTCTTTTTACCGACGGCACCTCCTGGATATCGCACTGATTCATCACTTTATTCTCAGAGCAGATCCACGTTGCTTATGTTTCACTGATCTTCTTCACAGGGGTCAAACTGCCACGACTCTCCTGTAGCTCATTTAGATTGGTTGAATTCGCACCACATAGGTTTTTAGACGGTCAAAGGTTGCTCCATTAAAATTGCATGTCGGTGAGACACTAGTCATGTCTCCTCGATGCGATTATGCCCTTCAATGGTTATCGACATAGCTCGCAACCGTTGGCAAGAGTTCATAGCGAGCCCAAAAGTCATATCAACATCCACAGTGGTTGTCACCCAGACCATCAAAAAGACTTATCGCCTTCGGGAAGACCTCACGGCAAGCCCTCAGGAGTCATACTCTTTCCATCGCTGAGACCTCCAACCCTCGACGAGACCTTTCTCTGAGCACATTTCACTCTCCCCAAGCTCTGATCATTCCTTTTGATGAGACTCCCACGGGTCGACAAGACCTCTTGCCGAGCTCTTCCATTCTTCGGGGAGACCCTTGGCCTTCGGTGAGACATTACGCCGAAGGAAAAACCCCTCTCCGAGACCTCCTTCGCCATCGGTGAGACCCTGTCTGGTCACCGAGACATCACGGCGAACTCAAATCCTTCGCCACACTCACCACTCCATGTCGGCAAGACCTCGTCGGGTCGGCAAGACTTCTCAACGAGATGAAAAGCTTTTGGCGAGCTGGGAACATTTCAGGGAAACTCCCATGTGTCGGTGAGACATCAAGTCGAAGGCAAAACCTTCGGCGATACTTTACGTAGTCGGAGAGACATTTCCCCGACCGAAATCATTCCCCCCAATGCCACAAACCTTTGTGAAACTGTCGGCATGACCTTCTTCCAAGCGAAAAGATACATGAAGACTCATGGCGACCTGAATGTCCTGGCGAAGGGGTATTTAACCAAGTAGAACGCACTACTAGTCGGCAAAACAATAGGAGGGTCTTGCCGAATTTCTTCTCTGATGAGTTTTATGCCAAATCTAATTGAGGCGAAGCTTGCCAATAGACCTCCCTATGAAAAAAGCATCAGATGTATGATCTAACCCTTGAGGTAAATGTCTCCATTTGGCCTTCGTGAACACCTAAGACACAATTTGTCCTGCCTGATGAGCCCATAGGTGAAAATCGGGCAACAATAACCTTCATTGCCAACTGACTACAATAACTATCACTAAATTTTTTCTATGACATCATATGCCATCTATTGGTTAGTGAGATAAGTAGTGTTTCCTTTATTAACTACAAAAGGAATACTTTGGGAAGATGATGGGTAGAGAGATATATGGGACTATTACCCATAATTAAAACATAAATAATCCCAAAGGAATGATAAGAGGTAAAATGATGTATTCATCTTCCTGATAATCTTTAAAATTTATAGAAAAAAAGAGGTCAAACTCTTTTGAAAATCAAAATATCTTGTAAAAGATTGGGCTCATTGGTTCATACAATTCACAAAGTCCACATATATTAGGATAATAAGATTTAATGGGGCTCCCTTTCTTCTTCCCAAGTTTTATAGTGATAAGGTAGTGCTACAATAATTCTTGAGACAAATAGTTGAAATGCACAAGAATTTTATCGAGAAACATAAGTCAAGAGTGTAATTCCCATTTTCTTTGGGATCCTACACTTGTTCCACTATAGTTTGTGCAAGGGATATAGAGGACTAATTAACTACTATGGACTTTAAAATGTATACATATAGGGCATGTTATGATCTAGAGGGAAGAGAAAATAAATTGTTGAGATCAATATACCAACATGGACCTCGTTTGGAGGACTTTTAGGTTGACTTTAAATAATAGTAATGTAAGAAAAAGAGGTTTTTATAGGTTGAAACTGTAACAAATGAGATAATTCAACATTGGATGAAATATTACTTTAGGGATTATAGATGAAAAAAAATTGAGCATAGCTTATGATCTTCAAGATGTAGAATGAAACCCTCACCTAGTTGTGAACTGGGTATCAAAAGAAAAGTTATCTAGAGAAGAGATTAAAAAAAATGAATATTTTATTTATCATAATTTAAATTTAATTTATAATTTGAGAAGGGGAGAGAAAAGACAATAAAGAGACAATAAAAATCCTCTTGTGTAGCTACAAAGTCCAAGAAGGCCAAGAAAAAGCTTTAAAAATATGAATTTCAAGAGTATGTCTTTTAAGGATGTACAAAAGGTCATGAAAGAAGAAGAAATAATATATGATGCAATAGTTGTTGGAGTTAAATTAGGATTTGATTATAATCATTTTCTAGTATATCCTTTAGATATACTACTTAATTCAATTTCTTCCTTTGAAGATATCTTTTCTCAATAAAATTCCCCTCATGTTGATGTATCTGCTATATTAGTGGAGAAATAAAAAAACAATAGGAAATAAGATGAAATTTATATAATGGATAAATAAATTAAGGATCAATCTATTAGAGGATAAAATATTTACAAACCCCTTAATTCTATCCTAATCAAGTAGAAGATAGACCCATGAAAATGTAAAGTCAACACAACCAACAAGAGAAACAAATTGAAGAAATAATAGTCAAACAAATTATAGAATCTGAGATAGATAGAGTTGGTGAGAAGAAACAAACAAAATAACATAAATAATTAGAACCGCATAAAGAGACTCTAAAATAGTAGAAATAATATCATAAATAACAATAATAAGTACAATTAATGGTAAGTCAAGTTGTATAGGACGTCTCTACAATCCTAACATGGTTAAAATTGAATTTGAGTAAGAGGGAAAATGTGGTGGTAACACCTCTAGATATATCTACAATAAAGGTTGAGGGGTAGAAGGATAGGCCTAGAAAGAAGCCCATGATATTTTCTATTGTAAGAATGGATGAGTCTCATGATCAAATAACTATTATTTTTGCCCTAATGATGGATAATGCTGAAAGAGAACTCATTGCATTATATTATCAAATATCCAAGTTCAATCTAGAGGAAGAAAAATAAGAGAGGAGATCATTTATTTAGACAAATTGTAGATACAATAAAAACATGAATTGATAAAGAAAAAATACTAAGATAGTTAAAATAACAACTAGCCTAAATGCATATTTTTGTCAAGGAACCAATCATGCCCTTAGAGTAGCACTAGGATACCCCCTCTAAGGTGCCAATTTTGATTTCTAAGTAGGAGGCTAAATCTATATAACACATGAAGAGGTCACAATCTATAAATAGCTAGGTAGATGATTTTTTTAATTGAGTCAAATAGTTGATTGATTTTGGTTTCCAAGCGTATGATCGAGCATACAACCTTGAAAAGCTTATGGATTCATTTGCATAATATTTGAAGGAGGACAATATATATGAAATTAATCTTCCATTATTGAGATCCATAAATAAAATGAGCCTAAAACAACTTGTAGTAGGAGGTATATTGTAATCAAGTTTTTCCAAAGTGAGGTCTTAAGAATGATGATTATCAATCATTTCAAGAGTTATCAAAGTTGTCAAAATATGTGTCAAATTGAACACTTGTCTTGATAAGATAATCATAATGGTATAAGTGTCATAATGATGTGAAAAACTATACCCAAACTTTTTAACATATAGTAAATTTGTTAAATTTCTCTTGGTTTGTGAGATTTGCCTTGAAAGTTACAAAATAGGAAATTATATAGGAGTTAAACCACTAAGATGGAGTTAGCATGATTCATTCATTCTAAATACTACAACTCACTAACCCATTGTATTTCTATTCAAATTTGCTTAAAGTTATACAAATAAGATTGAATATGTGTGGATTTTCTTGAATCTACACAAACATACTCAAATTTATGTAAACCAATTCAACTCTTATAGTCTTTGCTCAAATATGCCAGATTAGTGTGTGTTTGGTCTATATGCTCTTTGATATACTTAACCAATTCATAAGTAGTGATTTGGTCTAATATTTAAGAGCTCTAAATGTGGAGGATTCCACATTTCTATGACTACAAGCTATCTTGTCTCAAAGGTACAAAGATAGTAACTTCTTGGTACTAACTACTAATTAATGCATGATAATTGATAGATGACTAACAACTTCCTATACTGTAGTTTCTCCTAAACCTAAAGGGTCTCATGACATATCCAAAGATATGTGGAAGCTCAAGGCCATCTAAAAATGTTGTTTACAAATTGGATATCAGTGAATCAAATCCTATCTCACTTCACACCTTGATTTAATATGCTTGGCCAAAACCAAAGTTATCTGAGAGAATTTAAAAATCATAGCCATAGGGTTTGTAACTTAGGCCATTATTATAAAAAAACCTATCCAAAATAAAGTTTAGTACCCCACTTTGTTCACCACTTTTTAATCACTAGGATTGTGTAAGGGCAAGGTGAGCACATATAGTGGGTAGTTAAAGTAAGCCATTAAAATATTATTGTTGTTGCAAAACACGGTCCTATAAATAAATCTAATGTCACTTGTTGAGATCTCACTTATAAAATATTATCAAATAAAATAATAGCACACAAAAAACAACACAACATTCAACAAATAACATTAAATATATCTATATTGATAAACAAATAACATGTATCATAAACCTCTTAAAGGGGAAACCTCCTTTAGAGGAAAGCTCTTTTACAAAATATTTTTCTAAGGAGATCTTCTCATTTGTTACAATAACAATATCAATATCTCACAATGAGTGATCTGGCCACTTAATATTAACTCATTACTTGATTACTTCATCTTATACATGTGAGATACATCTACACAATGTAATATTAGCTAAATAATTAAACTACAATTAATACAACAATTAGACTAATCAAGGGTTAAGATATAAAGGCTCTAATATTTTATGGGGTGCAATTTGGTTAGGGTGGGAAAACATCCTCTAAAGTTTGAAGAGATTTGTGGATCATTAGATCTTCTAGAATATATTGATAGTCTCAAGCATGCTTGATAACAAAGCTTTATGATCTTTAAAATTAGACTAGATTTAGATAGGAAGATCAAAATACATCTTTATATTTAGACTATATTTATATAGGTAGATGAAAAGACTTGGATCTAATCTCAAGGTTGATCAAAGCTCTTAAGATTTTGTGGCTTTTAAAAAATAGGGCTCACTTATGGCCGTGAGGTTAAAAAGTAGATTAAGACTTGTTTTTTACTAAAGAAAATAATTTAAATGATTGAAGATGGTGAAAAAGTTGTGGCCATTGTATGTTAAGATCAATTGAATGATTATTAGGGTTCTTCAAGGTTTGTTCAAAAGATTTTTGGCCTTGTGCATTTTAGAGTGCACGACAAATTATGGTCCATTTGATCTTGACTTAGATTAATATTGTAGAAGCTTAGGCAAGAAAATCTATAATATGATAAAGTTTTCTTGGGTTAAAGATTATGAGTTTAACTTTCAAATGGATGAGAGTCTCATTGACTTAAGTGACTAGCTTCGACCACATGGATTTTGAGAGTTAGGAGTGAAATTTGTCATTAGTTTATTTTGAGATTAAACAACTAAGTGAGGTTTAGGTTCAGTAAATGTTTAAAAGGAGATCTAAGCCATTTGATTAGACTAGAAATTAATAGTAGGGAAATGAATGCAATTATTTTTTTAATAGAGGATTCATATCTTGTTAACTTAAATTGTTTAGTTGAGAGTTTTCCTCAAGAATAAAGATATAGTTTTTTATTTGAATGGAAAGGAAAGCAAGAACATCTCTAAACCTTCGATAAATTACTAAATCAAACAATGAAAGAGATTAAGTAAGATCTATGAAAAAACTTTTTTTATAATTAAAATTAACTTCAAATTTAAACATCAGCTATTAAATTAAAATTAATTCTTAATCCATAATCAATAATTCAATCAAAACTATTCAAAATCATAATTTTTCTTAATCCATAATCAACAATTCAATCAAAACTATTCAAAATCATAATTTTTAAAAAATTAAAAAATTCTATTTTTTTTACCTAAAATTATAATATAATGATTTTGTGGGCAAATTACAATAATTTAAATATCTAAATGTTGAGTCCGTATTCAAGAAGGATGAGATCCCCATTTATAAGGAAAAACCGACCAAACCACCAATAATAAATATAATTAAATTTAAGGAAAATAGAAAATTAGGTCCACAGGACATTGAGGGTGTTTTATGTATAAAAAGGTAGGGTTTTACATGTTGCACAGAAGGGGACTCCTTTGTTCCAAATTGGAAGTGAGGTTTTAGACGCCTGTAAGAAACTCTCGTGCGATTATTTCTCTAATGGCTATCGGCGGAGCTACGATCGAAAAACTGAAGCAGACATGGTATGCTCAAGTCAATGACGAAGAGAAATGGGCAGCCAACATGGTAAGTAATTTATTTTGCTAGCTTTTGATTTTCAAGGTTGTCATGATGCTTTTGTTGGATTGGTTACGAGATTCGACATCCAACCCTAGTTTCCTCAAAGAGTAGGGGATGAATATGTTACAGTATATTGTTCTAATTATGGCACAGTTTTTGCTTTATGATTTTTCTCAGCATATTGGATCTCTCTTTTCTGTTTCTGAATGTCTAACGGGGTTTTAGAGAGCTTTATATGGCCAGTTCGCCCTTGAAGCATTCTTTTCTATCTAATGTTTTTAGTAGAGGTAGTTATTAAAAAACAATCTTGCAACGGTTTTGGCAAATGTCTGCCCTTTCACATGAACTGATACATTGAAGCAAGGAAGACTGCAGTGGAAACTTTTTCCCGGGGAAGAATAATATTTTACTTTTTCATTTATTTAGGATTTCACTTTTGACCCCGGTGGTCATCGTGATACAAAGTACCCCAACTTATCTTTAGACCACAATGTCATGCCTACAAAATTTACGCCAAGAAAAACAGAGTATTTTTTTAAAAACACTATTCAAGTAGTAGTTACCGCTCAAGTGTATGTACATTAACTTGCACAGATGACCTAGAATGAATTAAACCCAATGACTACATTCCATGACATCCTGAAATGAAATCTCGTGTGGAAGGTTAAATCTAAGGGACATTCTACAAGATCATATCTAGGGTTTACTTGCATCCACATTTATCAAAGATGTCCAGATTGTCCTTGATGGTGGGGTCTGGAGTTGACCAAAGTTCACCAATACAGGTGACGCTTAAGTCTAAGGGTTAATCCATCATTAATGACCTTCAGAACTCCTTTGGTACAACATTTAAACAAGGATTAAATATGTCCTAAGGTACAACTTGGGTTAATCCATCATTAACCCATCATTAATGACCTTATGAACTCCTTTGGTACAACTTGGGTTAAACAAGGATTAAATATGTCCTTGGGGAGTTGAAGTTCTATATTCAGACTTTGATCTCACGATATAATTAAACATGACTAGGTAGGTGAATGTCTTTCACATCTTACTGACTTAATTTTATCCTTTTCACCTTAAGGTAATGTGAGTAACTTGAATTTACGTTGTTCAAGGGTAATTAATTCTATTAACTTCGAAACCATTTCTACCCTGGTTAGGAACTTAGGTCTATTGACTTGAGACCTAATTGAGCTCCATAAAATATCACACCTTAAAATGTAATCAGCCTGTTATTCCTAATAACATAATATTATCTATCTTGTTCTATAACAACACAATTTTTGAGATGAAGTATCGTGTTCAACACACACCCCCTTAATTGCCAAATAACAACTTTAAAATTTTAAATTTAATTCGTAACCCAATTTATATGCATGCTCATATTGCTTTTCTTCTGAAATGAATGGCTCATTTTGTATTTTATATTTGCAAGGTTCTATGGCCTAGTTAGCCTTAGGGAGGATTCGGGGGTTAGCCTTAGGGAGGATTCGGGGTCTAACCCAAATTAATAAAAGTATTTGGGACCTTAAGATTCCACTTTTAATGATTTATAAGAAAAAAAAAATCAAGATTGTTTATTTAATTATTGGGTAACTTCTCTAAGATATGCTCATACATGTGACTTGAATCCCACACCCTTTTCATCCAATATAAATGACTTGATATCTTTATGTACTAAGGCTATCATCATAAGAAAATTATTCGTTATATTGTAAATTATTGAAATTAGATTTTTTCAACATGAAATCTATAAATAATATATATCACATCTTGGTAAATAATAACCCTTAATATTGATCCTACTACTACACTTTTTCTTACATCCTAACATTCGTTTAGTCCTTATGCTTGTTCCACTATATTTAAGTGGTATAAATATACTAGTAGTTTACCAAATTAATAAAATAATTAAAAATAAATCTTACATGAAAATTAATCTATATATTCCTATATGTGCATATGTCTTATTATTGTTTCAACTATAACCATTTTAACTTTTATATATATATATATATATATTTAAAATTTAAGTCTCACACTACAACTCTACAGATAAGAACAATGTTCTAATTTATTAGAAACGTTCTGGACATTTACTTATTTTTGAAGAATAATTCACCTTTCCCACTGCAAAGGAATACGCAACTCACTGTTAGAGCACTCCACCATTCCAGCTGATGCACAAAAAATTACATGGTATCCAATCTAGGCTACGAGCCACAATTGAAAATTTGTGGCTTAAATGAGGGTGTTAGAAGAACTAGCCTTAGTATGCAAATGGAAAATCCTATATTCATGTCCGAGCTGTTCCATCGGAAATTACATATTTTACAGTTTGGCCATTTCTCTTTCTCCTTTGGGTTTCTTGACGCTTCATGGTTGTTTGGTCTCCAGTTTTTTCCTGGAAATCATCTTTGTGTAGATCTTTTTTCACACTTTTTACCAGGTTTTTTAAACTGGTAGTTTTGTGCACAGAATTGTCAATTGAGTGGACAGCTGGTATTTTCATCTCCCAATGCATCAATTTACATCACATTTTGTCAAAACCTTCTCAGCTACACCTGCTTAGATATTCACAGGTAAACTCTCTCCACAGGAACATTGCCTTAAACTGGCAGCAGTTGTTTTTGAAAGTTGAAATCTAATGTATGGAAGTTAGGCTTCTCAACCCAGGAGTTATGATAACTGCTAAGAGTAAGGACCGATCATGTGAAGGACAGTGTTGAATTAACTAAGATTGGGTCAAGTGTGTCTAATATTTGTTGATATTGCCATTAATAAATGCCTAAGTATTTAATTTATCAAAGTCAAATAAATCAATTAGAGAAAAGTTATCATACACATCTTAGACTCTCATAATTGCAATGTTATCATTAGTGGAGAATTACAGAACCTTATGTGTCTGAAATGCATGATTTAGAAGATGGGAGAAATGCTAAGTTGCTGAATTGCAATAGGGTACAAGTATGGGCATGTGGGTATGGTATGCTGTTATGACAAATTTATTTTGGGGGCTGGGTACGTTCCAGATAGTCTGTACAGAAAACATATAAAAATCATTAATATACATATTTGCAGCCTAAAATTAGGAATTAATTTTAGAATACCAAATAGCATTCATATGCTAAACAAAACTATCATAATGTTACAAATTTGAAATACAATATACTATAGGATTATAAGAAATATAGGATAATAAATAGACATTTTACTATTTACTTATAATACAAACTTCAAATAAATATAGGATAATAATATATGGTGTATCTAAAAAATATCCTATATTTATTTGAAAATTTGAAGTTAAACGTGCATTTTTCAACAGTTGCACAATGTAGACTAATGTGGTTTTTTTGTTTGCGTTTTGGACCTCTGGTTGAGTATAGTCAAATAAAGCAGCATAAAATGATAAGTATTAAAAACAAATACCTATCTTCTGACTGTTTGTTGAGTCTGGCTTGAGCAACAAGAGTGTGGAAATGTATTGCTGTATGATACCAGGTCCTCCTACATAGGTTGCTGTACCCAGGTAAAACTTTTCAGGTTTATGCTCTGAAACAGGATGGCCTGGGGTTTGCCCATGGTTGGGCCCAGGCACCCTGGGTATGCTGGTGTCAGGTCCGTATTTGGCATGAGTCCATACAAAAATTTGTCATAGAAGAGACAGCACAACTCAGAGGGCATTGAATATTTGTCGTACGGTCTGCTACAGAGTTTTGGCACTTCTTCCCAAGCTCTATTCCCGTGAGTGCATTGCACAACCGTTTTTGTGTGTGCCTGTGAATGCCCTAGAAGCTCTTTGAAATGAATCTACACCTACTGCTCAGTTTTGAGCTCCTGCTCACCGTCTTCTCCAGTTATTTGTAGGTTTGATTTTTCTGCTGTAGCATATTTCAGAATACCTGGCAACATAGTGATTCGTGGCGGCATACAGCAATCTTCTTTAGTTATTAATATGTTTCAAATTATGAGTATTTTTATATATGCTATTTATATGTTTATTTATTGTTTATTTATGATAAGTAGATCACGGTCTTGGGGACCGCTCCCATTGTATTATATTATAAACAAAAATAGATCAGCTCAGCTGTTTTGGGTTGAAACAAAAAAAACCCAGTTCATTATAAAGAAACAGGGGACTACTAACAAAAATCCCTGCTAATTTGATATCCTTTTGCCTAACTCCGATCTACTAACTATCACCTTTATTCTATATATATATATATATATATATATATATATATATTATGTTAAGTTACCGGTCTTGGTACTGGTTTGAGCTTGGGTTTAGGGGTTGGGTCAAAATTCTTTTTGGGGTTGGGTTCATTCTATATCTATATATATATATTATCAATATTATGTTAAGTTACCGGTCTTGGTACTGGTTTGAGCTTGGTTTTAGGGGTTGGGTCAAAATTCTTTTTGGGGTTGGGTTCGTCCATACAAAAATATATACATATTTGTAGTAGTAATTAAGTTCGAAATACACCACACATAGCATCATATATTGTATAATAAACAAAACCACCATAAAAATAAAAAATATTACAATGTCAATTAGTCAAACTTGAATGTCATGATATATATTATATATTAAAATTAAAAAATAAATAATGTCAAGTGTCAACAATCAGCCATCACTAGTCAAGCATTATCATATGGGTCTTCAAAACTATCATCATCGCCATTCATTTTAGATGATGTAAGTAGTGGTAAATTGGAAGAACCACAAACAATGCCACTAGCATTGGCATTGGCATTGGTATTGGCATTGGCATTGGTATTGGCATTGGCATTGGCATTAGCACTGGCACTAGCACTAACACTCTCTTGCTTGCTAGTTGGCTCATTTTCAACATCAAGTGCAGCAAGGTGGGAAGTGGAAGTAGTCAATATGCGTTGGCTTGATATCCCACTTCCTTGTAGCCACTTTGTTTGTGTGAAGGGAGCTACAAGTTTGAATGCACATACACCAAGTCCTTGGCCTGTTTTGAGTATAGTTGATTCCGCTTCAGTGAATGAATGAAGAAGTATGTGCTCCAATTCCTCTTAGATGCAAATGAACTAGCAGCCTATTAAGACAAAATTAGAGAAGAGTTATATAATTTAAAAATTTAAATTATAAAATATAAATGAAATATAAAAGATAATTTTTTTTTAAATTTTTTTATAAAAATTGTGATAAAATTTTGATTGCAAGAGGTTGTAGGTGTGTGAAGATTGGTCATGGAAGTACCACCAATTATGAGCATTGACCTTATACTTGTCACGAAGAGCATTAATACTAAAGTTGTTGGAGTGTACAAAATCTGTGAACTCAATCCTTATTGCATCTTGAATGTTAGGATCATTGAAGAGTCTATGAAGTGCTACCTTGTACCCTTAGCTGACTTCAACATCTCTATATGGGGCAATTCTTGTTGACACAAAAAGAAGCTCACCACTATTTTGTTTGGGACTCAATACAAAGGCAAGAAGATGTAGTGGAGTGGTCATTTTGTTCCACCTCTCTTCGATAATTTTGTGTGGTTGTTTGAAGAAAGTTTCTTTAGGATCTTGCTCTTTTGCATTTATGATGGCTTTCATTTTTTCAATCATCGAGTCAATGCCATTCTATATCTCTTCAAAACAAGGCCTATCCATGTCAGCATAACAAATCATACTCAATATGGGCTTAGTGAAACCGAGGAGATATTCAACACAATCCCACCAAATGTCATTTAGGATCATTCGCTTAATATTTGTTGCCCTTGTAGTGCTAGATTGCCTCAATATGGACCAATTTGGGTTGATAACCGTGTTAGAAAGTGTCTCACCAACCTTCTTAAGTAGTCTCAAGACAATTGTGTTGGAGGAAAAACGAGTCTTAGCAACTTGTTTGATATTCAAAATTAAAAAATTAAAATTTACAAAAATCAAAATTTAAAAGTTTACTAAAGTGAAACATATTTATAAAAATAAATCTTATTGCTTCACTTACCTTTAGCAGCTCTAGATTCAAGAATGTTCTAAATATGCCTTGTGACATATGGTGGTTGGTGATGAACATTTGGATCTCTTTGTAGGAGCTAAAAATTAGATCACACCCTAGAATCACCTGCAAAACAAAAGATAACCTTCCACAAGAGATTATGGCAAGATAATAGCTTGCTTGATATGATATGTTACAAATGTACAAGAGCCTTGCATAAATGGACAAGGTGACAGATAGGATTAGACAAGATCATGACATGTGTCTTAATCCTATACACAAGACAACTAACTCAACAGATATTAAATGACCTAGGACTCAAGAATTAAATGCCAAAAGATAAGATCTAAATGCCAACTAAGACTTCTAGAAGAATTCCTAGGACCTAAGTAAACTTAACAGGTGAAACAAGCTTGTGGACTAGATAGGTAAAATACATATTCATTCCAACATTCTTTAGTCTCAACATACACTTGTTTGATCCAATCAATTTTGGTGCTAATTTTTTGTAGCATAGGGTGGAGGGAGTGAACAACACAAGGCGTCCAAAACACATGTGAATAATGCTCCTTAACCGTAACACATTATTTTACAACTTTTGGCATTGTCTGTTATGACTTGCACAATGTTTTGAGGGCCCACTTCCTCAATGGCTGTCATGAGAATGTTGGCAATAAATACACCATCCTTCACCTCCCCTTCACAATCCATTGCTCTCAAAAACATTGCCCCTTTAGGGGACATTGCAATAATATTGATCAATGGCCCATTTCTCATTGGAAGCCAATGCATTTCCATAGAAACATTTTTCTATGTGTTGATCGACAATTCACGAGACTCATTTTGAAATGCCATTTCCAATGGTTCTTTTGATCTCTTATGTGTAAACGCCACAAGTTGTTTTTCAGGTGTGGACAAAATGGGTGGCTCTTTGTAGGTTGAAGATTATAAGGCGGTGGAGGGGGCTTCATTCCTTGAGATCCTTTCTTTAACAAAGGATGATTTGATTTGCGGCTTGTTGCTTGATCTACTTTTTGTTTCTAATTAATATATGCAATGACTTGTGCTTTTGGAATGGGTACACCATTTTTACTTGGGCAAGCTTTGATGCCTAGTCCAAGGATGTGGCACAAATGGCCTTTCTCTTGATTGTATGAGCTTGAATACCTAACATCATACCCACTACAAATCCAAACGTAACCCACATTACCTGGAAGTTGTTGTACAATATCAACATATTCCAAAGGGGAGAGCTTGGGGCTGTTTTGAAGCGGGGTTGGCCCATGGAGCTAGAACCAATTGCCATTGTAATACCTATGACAACAAGTTCAATAAACAACATATTTAAAGATTGAAACTAATGAAAACAAAAAAATATATATACAACTTAACTCATATAATAAAATTAAGCATGTGTTATAGATTCATAGAAGAATGAAAACAAAACAAGAGAGTTCATTTGTAAAAGAATTGTAGAAAAAAACCCAAAATCTTGAAAAAAACCTACCTCTTTTGTAGAAATCTTCCTCGATGATCTCCTTGGCAACAAATGAGCTCTTGCAAATGAGTAGGAATCACAAACCAATCACTTTGGAATGTTCATTGGTCAATCTTCAACTCTATTTGTGAAATGGCAAGCAAGAATGAAAGTTCAACGAGGATGAACAATATTTTTGTTTTGCATTCATAGTAGGAGAAACAACTTTGTTTTTGTCTTTAACTTGTATTGGAATTCATGTTTTAGGGTTTGGGGGGGAGTTTTGGGTTTTTAGTCAAAGTTAGAAGTCAAAATATAATAAAGAGTTAAGAAAATTAAAAAATTCGTTGCTTGGGTGCCATTACTTGCCAGATACACTACAGGTTTGCCCAAGTTTGTGTTGGATGTTCTAGACCTGTATCTAGGTCAGATTGGACTTGAATCGGTAGGCCCTAGGGCTAGAATTGTTAACATAGATTCTATGTATAAACGAACTTTAAGACTATCTTGTAGAAATTTATATGTCTACCACATCATTAGAGCTTTTCAAAATGAACATACCCAACAAAGCTATAGCCTTTGTGACCACCAGTCCCATGGCTTGCTTTAGAAACTCCAAACCTTGTGACACCTTCTTTCTCCTTTTGGCCTCATTCTACGATAGACCTATTACAATGAACGACTTCCATTGCCCATGAACCACCCCATTATTTACCAACAATGTCTCATCTAATGGTGGCATCCTTGTTCACTATACTGCTATCAATACACTGTCGTCCATCCTTCCAAGGAATCAACTTTTGATCAAAGTATTGGCCATTTTCTTGATTAATTCTTTAGCTTCTCCAAGATCTAACAACACCGCTATAAACATATATGAGGCATTTGTGTTTACCCTATACCGATGGTTTGCAACCATATATTCCTCACCTAGCATCCATTGCATTGCATGAAGAAGCAAGCTACTCCTTGTCTTGAGCACACTCTTTAGCCTTTTCTTTGCATTGCATGAAGAAGCAAGCTACTCTTCGTCTTGAGCACACTCTTTAGCCTTTTCTCTGTTATGCCATCCAAGAAGGCCATCTATGTTTGGCTGTGAACTAGGTGCAAAGGTGTATCCATCTAGCTGCTTAGGATTCACAAGGGTTTGATTTCTTTGAGGCATGAGATCCTCAATGTATTGAAAAAGACACTACTTATTGTTGACTTGTCTACCATAAAGCCAATCTTAGTGGAGTACTCATCATTTTTAGATCAATTCCATCTAATTGTGTCTTCTGTCTTAGTCAACCAAAATTTTCTTTCATTCAAAATCTCCTTTAGTGCAGTCACTTTAGACTATGGTAAATTTAATCCTTTCCAATCTTTCCATTCTCAGTCTTTTATCCCTTGTTTGATTATAGGGTTCACATAATCTACCACTTTCTTCCCCCAAGTTGTTGAAAGTACCTTTTTTATTGAGTTAAAATTATTAATTGTTTCTACTAGTGGGAAGCCATTTCAAGAATCTTGCCTAAAATCTGCACTTCTTCCATTACTTATCTCCAAAGCATTATGGTTAGTTATAATGGATCGACATGACAAAAGTAAATTCCATATGCTTGATTCCTCAAGTGGATTTATTACCGTCAAAACTTTGCTCGCACTTTGTAAAGCCATATATTATTTTGATTCATTTCAAATTTGGTTTAGCATATATATTCCATACTAGTTGTCTCCAGGGCCTTAATTTGTGCATTTTAATTTCGTAGGACAACCCCATAGCAACTTTAGTTTTACATATTGATTCGTAGTGATATCTTCTTTTCTTCCCAAATGCCTTGCTAGAAGAAATCTCTCATTTTTTGGTCTTATTTATTGCAAATTTTTGAAGGAAGTTGAAGATTGGACATATGGTAAATTGGGATAGCTGATGTCATAGCTTTTTAACATCAAGATCCTACTTGCCCAAGACAACCACCTTCCCTTCCATGATGACATCCTTTTTGTGCATGATTCTTTTAAAGGGTCCCATAATTTTGTTGAGTGGTTACCTCCAAACAATGGGATGCAAAGATATTTACATGGAAGATATCCATGTCTGTATTCCAAATTGCTCATGATAGCCTTCTATGCTTTCAATTCCATGAAGAAGAAGAAAATCTCATCTGGTTGTATTGATATCTTGGCTTGAGGCCTTCAAATAGTTGTTCAAGATTTTTAAAGTTGTTTTTGCCTCTCTTTTCTCGGAAGTTCCAAATAGCAACATACCATTTACAAATTATTGATGTGAGAGAGGGTTTGCTTCCTTGGTGATTGTTATTCCTTCCTATTCACCCCTTCTATTTGTTTTTTGAATGGATCTTCTAAATGCATCAGCCATGATAATGAACAAAAAAGATAAGATTGGATGTCCTTGATGAAGCCCTTTTGATACCCCAAAAAAGCCTTGTGGATTGCCATTCACCAATATAGAATATCTTGGGTTAGCTATGAAGCTAAAAATCTAGTCCAACCACGGTTTGCAAAAGCCAAATTGTTCCATTACTTTCATTAAAAATCTCTAGTCCACCTTGTCATACGCTTTCTTAATGTTAAGTTTCAGCACCATGCTATTCCTTTTGGTGGTATTTATTGAGCGAATTGCTTCTTGAGTTATAATCACTCCATCTAGAATGCAGCACCTAGGCACAAAACTACTTTGTTCTTTCACTATTATATTTGGTAGGAGAACTTTCAATCTGTGTAATGAATGCCCTTGATTTTTTTGTTTTTGTTTTCGTGTGTATCGTTTTCAGAATAAGATAAAAGTTGCAGAAGGGTTTTATGTTTGATTTCCATTTATTTCATTGAGTGCATACATTGAAATATTCATGAACATGCTAAGGAAATAAGGTTACAAAACATCAACAATTAAACATTGCAACTCAACAACTGAAATCTGAAGTTTAATAATCATATTTCAGACCTGAAAATGTGACATCAAGCAGCAATTTTCACCATATAAATGCACAGACCAGAATTACATGCTTACTGCCCCAATACCCAAAAAGTGGTGTTAATCCCAAGGTAGGCGACTAGCTCCAATAAATCACCAGCTCTCCAATAATTTTCAACAGCAGCTTGAAATGGATGCCCAGCCAAGGAGAATCCAAAGAAACAATACCCAGATGTAATTTCCAAAGCACCACAAAATTATACTCAGGTTTGCCCTTCCCAGTTGCTTAGAACATGAAGTTTCAGACCTCTGAAAATTTGTATCAGACCTCAGAAAAGGCAGTAAACAGCAACAAACTCTTACAAAATCAAGAAATCCACACACCAAAACCAATACAGACCAAAACCATAGCTCCAAACCCACATCAGAAAACTACAAAAATCTACATTCTAACCACACCAAAATGCTCCAACAGCAAGATAAACATTGAAACTTCAAAGCCAAAACACCAACCAGTTAGGGTGGGTCTCTCACCACCGAAACCAGACATGAGAAGAGGTTTTTCGTCCTCAACCAGCTGTTTTCAAATCCTGGAGAAATTCTAGTAGAGTCTCCTTAAGATTCCAAAATACCCATATGCAAATGAGAGCTCAAACTCATATTTATAAAGTGAGGGAAAAATTAGGGCAATGTGCATTTGAATCATAGTAACAAGACTTGGACTCGGCTTGGACTCGGCGAGGGCGACTCGGCGCGCGACTCAGCAACTCGGGACTCGGACTCGGCGCAGACGTGGCAAAATGAAAAAAAGTTGAAAAAACCCTAGAAATTTAGATATTTTTAAGGATTTAAAACTTGTTTCAAGCACCCTTTATTGAATACAACACAATTAAAAGCAAATTTGATCACATGCACAAGTATACAACGATCACATAAGTATAAAGTACACAAATTGTAGTTGCGCTGCTGAAGGAAATAGCATACTTAGATATATAAAATTAGTCAAATGTATACAAAACTCATGGAATATGAAATCTATGACATCAAATGTTCCATACAAATATGAAATATCAAAAGTAAAACAATAGCTATAAGTCTATGACTCTATGCCCTATGGCATAGTGGAGCCAGCATCCTTCCTACGAAGGCGTCTAAGGGTCCTGGATGATGTTGCAGCTGTAGCCATAGTCTCTGCCTGTGTTTGACTCTCCATGCCACTCTCACCGACAGCAGCTATGTCTCCTCGTGCTCTAGCCTCCTCCTCAGCCATGGCTACAACCTCGGCCTCTCTCTCTGCCTGGTCCACCCAATCAAGGTCCTCGTCACTAAAGACTGCATCTGTAGCCTCAGTGATCCACTCAGATTGTGGATCAACCTCCTCTAGACTGATTAGGGTTTTGTTGTGGTCAAGAAGCTTCCTGTATTTGAGCTGAAGGTTGTAATGAACATATACCAAGTCATTCATCCTCTCCACTGTCAATCTATTGCATTTCTTGGAGTGTATGTGCTCAAACATACTCCAATTGCGCTCACAACCAGATGAACTGCATGGCTGACTCAATATACGAATTGCAATATTTTGCAGGATTGGTGTATCAAAACCAAACATATGCCACCAGCTATCTGAGATGAGAAAAAGAAACAAAATCAATCTCATTTCAAGTTTCAAGTTCAAGTTCAACATTTAATAATAAATTATAATATAAAAACATGAAAATTATGCCCTTAAATATATTTTTACCTGGCAGTAATGTTGTCCTATTATTTTTGCACATTTGACGTGCAAAGAAATCTCCTTGTGCCTTAGTGAAGGCATCTATCTCCTGCACCATCTATGTAGTAATAGCGGGCAACATCCGCTCTATCGTTGTGTAGAGCCCACTAAGAATTTCTCTATCTGCACGAAGATCATGGCGGAATTGGAAGGCCGGATTTAGGAAACATGCGGTTGCATGGATGGGCCTATGAAGTTGGTTTTGCCATCTCCTATCAGTGATATCCCAAATGGGATGATACTTCTCCTCAACTCCACCATAGACTGATCTAATGGCCTCTTTGGCCCTATCCATGCCCTCATATATGTAGCCCATTGCGGGCTTCTCCCCATCTGCAACTCGTAGGAGAACTAGCAAGGGCTCAATAAACCAAAGTGCAAACATGTTTCACAAATAAGTGTGAACGAAAATAAACAAATAAAAGTAAGATATGATTAAAAATTAAAACATAATAAAGAATTAAATTTTACCTTCACAATCTCGTCCATTGGTGTCCAAAACCCTTGCTCATCAAAAATGCAATCAGCCACAACAATCCCTGCAGTGCTTGTAGAAAAGGATGAGGAAGACCACTCCTCACTAGTAAACATGCGCCTTAAAGCTGCCCTTGACCGAATCAAGGATTGCATCGTGATAAAATTTGTTGCAAACCTAGTGATGCCAGGACGAGACAACTCCCTCAACCCCGTGTCTTGCCTCATAAGGTTAAGCACCCATGTGTGATTGTATACAAATTTGCATATGTTTTTTGCTGCATCCACACATGTTTTGTGTTAAATTTAGGTGAACAGATTAAATATGGTAGAGTTCACATAGATCCGAAATGAGGAGTTCACAACTAATCACCGATCCAATATGGAGAGATCACAGCTAACACAGATCTGGAGAGTTCGTAACTAGCACAGATCCAAATCGGCAGAGATAACAATGATTAGCAGTCTCTTATTCACACATAATAACTTGTTCGCCTTTGATGTAATATTCACATTTGATAAAGTAGAACTGAATTGAAGTGGTCGAGCTTCTCTATTATATTCGCACTTTTAAGATAACCGAACTGGGGTAGAGCTTTCAATATATCTTGAAATGGACGAACAATCTGTGTAATATGTATAGGAGACAAGTCCTTCATGTCGGCCTCTTACAAAATCACATATCTTCTTAATGAAGTCGGCCTAGAAGTATATTAAATGTCTTCTATGAATTTCAAATTCTTCCATGTCGGCCAAAGCATGAAATACAAAACAATAAAAGTAAATTGAATAGCCAACGGCTATTATTCAATTTAAGACTTCCCCGAAAGAAGTGAGCTGGAAGGAGCTACCGAAGTTGCTATAACATTAACACTCCCTCTCAGCTAGGGAGATAACTTCCAGCTACATAAAACAACTCATCTCCATATGAAGTTCATTTGCCACCATTGCTTGCAATCATATATAAAGAGAGAAATATCACCTCAATGTGATATCAACCATCACATGGTTAAGTACTAGTGTTCATCACTTGCGTGATGTTGTCACCTCAACGTGACTTTCACCATGGCTCTCCCAGAGGGTGAAACACAAGTACAAGGAGATCATCACGGACTCTCTCACGTGATGTTGTCATGGAGTCACACACATGACATCCACCATGACTCAGCTCAGAGGGTGGAAACGAGGGCTTTCACCTCAAATTCTTTCGTCACAGAAGAAAGTGCAATAGTAAGTACTAGTGTTCATCACTTGCGCGATGGTGTCACCTCAATGTGACTTTCACCATGGCTCTCCCAGAGGGTGAAACACACCACAACATATGTCATGGAGTCGCACACATGACATCCACCATGACTCACCAGAGGGTGGAAACAAGGGCTTTCACCTCAAATTTTCGTCACGTAAGAAAATGCATTAACAAGGATTTCACCTCGAACTTCTCTCACAGAAGAACTCATTAAGCAAGGCTCACCGATTGAGACTCATACTCCAAGGTGGATTCTCCACCATACCAAGCTTGTCTCAAAGTATACAAACTTTACCCGGCGAGAGGCTTGGTGAGAATATCGCCGTCGCCATCAGCTAATGTACCTCAATTGTATAGCCTTCCGTAGTACCATATCTCTGATATAGTGGTACTTGATCTCAACATGCTTGGATCTGTCATGAAACACAGGATTGATGAAAGCTTCACACAACTCTGATTATCATAATGAATAATGGTAGGCTCCTTTGATTGTCCAAATAATCCTGCAAGGAGCTTATGAAGCCACACTGCTTCCCAAGTTGCCATGCAAGCTGCAATGTACTCACCGTACTCAATGCTACAGAAGACTGCTTCCTGCACGAAATCATAGCGTAACCCAAACTCAAGCAACAACCAGAGGTGCTCTTCGATCGTGACACATCCCGCCTAATCGAATCGTGAAACCAAGTAACTCCAAGTCTCCATTTGAAGTATACTTTAACCCATATCCAACTGTGCCACGCAAGTATCTTAGGATATGTTTAGCTGCAACAAGATGTATCTGTCTCGGATCACACATAAACTGGCTAAGTGCACTCACTGCATAGCAAATATCAGGTATAGTGTTAACTAGATACATCAAGGATCCAATCAGCTGTCTGTACAACATAGGATCCACCAAATCTGATCTAGCTGCAGCAAGATTACCATCTTCTTCAGGCTTAGCAGGCTCCCTCTAAATCTTCAGGCACTTGCATCAACCTTTTGACCTCTTTGTCCAAGATTGCCTGCAACACTTTGACTTAGATAAATGTTTTCCAGTGCACACCTTGGTACTGAAGAGAGTTCAGAATAGTCCTCCTCGACCTCATCTCAGATCTCACTATTCTGAATAGGTTTGCGGAGCTACCAATGACAAATCCAGAAGGCAATCTTGAGCAATTATGATTTCAGCAACTGAAGGGATCCTCTAAGGGTTTAGTACCTACCCTTTCAATACAACAATCTTCACTTCTTCTCAGTGAGTTACAAGACTCCCTTTTGATCCTTGCTTCAAAGATTGCAAAGAAGACTTCTGGAAGTGAGCTCCCTCTGGCCACCAGCTCAGTCCCAAGGCTGCTTGATTATTTCTTTGGTCGGCATGACTTCCTCACAAGATGCCTCAAGCTTTTCATCATTAAGCAATCTCTCATCACCTTCTTGCTCCTAGAACATTGAACTGCAAGCATTTTAGAGAGAGATTACTTAACAGTTTATAATTACCCAAAGAAATAACAAGACTGGAATCATACAAAGTTTACAATCACAGGTTATAACATGAATACATAAGAATTTATGCACAATGTTAGAACATGAATAAATCAACCTGAAGGAGAAATATATCAAAAGGTCAAACTAGAGGGATAAAGAAACTTATCTTTATATAATTTTTGGTATAACTCTTTCATTTATTTTTTACTCCTCTCGAGAGTGCCAAACTTAGCACAACAAAAGAATAATCTGCACAACTACAGATTTCTTGAATGCATCAAGCGGTTAGCATGTAGAACCAACTCTCTCCAAGAGTTCAAGGCTCTAACACAGTTCATGCATTAGAGAATGATATCGATGTGATCAACCTATCACAATCGAAAATGCAATTCTCTTTTTCATCTCAAAGTCACACTCAGAGATCTACATGATTAGCATGAAACAACTCACAATAAATAATTTGAAATCTTCAAAGGATCTTTATGCTAGAGAACACAACACAAGATCCAAATAAATGAAATAACTTAACAAACATAAAAAATACTTATCTCTTGAGATCATAATCTCCTTAAGTGTTGTGTATGTCTGCACTTGTCTTTCCTGTGAAATGCTTTCACGATCAGAAGGCATGAGACTCCTTTGCCTCATGAAGTACATGTGAGGGCAAGCTCATCCTTTACTCACAACAGCGGCTCATTAAACCGTAAAGGCTTTATTAGAGACAATGAATGAGCTTCTTTCCTTCAAACACTAAACACAGATTCGAGTATGCCCTAAGTTCAATCCTTTTGAGCTTTAGACCCGCCAATATTCTGATGCAACTTCAGTTAACCATATTCGTGTTTCTATGAAGGTGCCTTGGAAATGATATGACAATTTGTCAGAAGCTACGCAGCCACGAGTCAAGGAAACAGAAGTCACTCAACGAACTTTAAGCCAAATAGGATGCGTTAGTCAAGCGTTTTTGAACCCTAACTTCGACTGAGTTGACATTCCAAATTCTGATGAAGCCCATTGATCCTTGACAGAAACGAGCATAGATGGGACTCCAAACTGAGAGAAACATTCTCAATGAAGAATTTCATCAAATATCCACAGACTCAAGCTAGAGCTTTATTCAAGCCTCCGACAATCAACCAACAGATTGATCACTAAATGATGATGCACATCCACAGAGATTTGAAGAGAGGCGACACTTCCATGAGCGTCTGATTTTAGATTCCTTAACAACATAGGAATGACAACAATAGAAAGATCATGATCCTTCCCTCATCAACCCTTCAGAGAAATAGATAAATCTGAGTGCAATAATCTGATCACGATCCTCAAACCCGCTCTGATACCATGTTAAATTTAGGTGAACAGATTAAATATGGTAGAGTTCACACAGAGCCGAAATGAGGAGTTCACAACTAATCACCGATCCAATATGGAGAGATCGCAACTAACACAGATCTGGAGAGTTCGTAACTAGCACAGATCCAAATCGGCAGAGATAACAATGATTAGCAGTCTCTTATTCACACATAATAACTTGTTCGCCTTTGATGTAATATTCGCATTTGATAAAGTAGAACCGAATTGAAGTGGTCGAGCTTCTCTATTATATTCGCACTTTTAAGATAACTGAACTGGGGTAGAGCTTTCAATATATCTTGAAATGGACGAACAATCTGTGTATATGTATAGGAGACAAGTCCTTCATGTCGGCCTCTTACAAAATCACATATCTTCTTAATGAAGTCGGCCTAGAAGTATATTAAATGTCTTCTATGAATTTCAAATTCTTCCATGTCGGCCAAAGCATGAAATACAAAACAATAAAAGTAAATTGAATAGCCAACGGCTATTATTCAATTTAAGACTTCCCCGAAAGAAGTGAGCTGGAAGGAGCTACCGAAGCTGCTATAACATTGACATTTTGATCCATGGGAGCTTGCCAAGATCCTCCAACATGAGGTCAATGCAATGGGCAGCACATGGAGTCCAAAATATAGTAGGGTGCCTCTCCATCAATAATCTACCAGCAGCAACATAATTTGCTGCATTATCTGTCACCACTTGCACTACATTCTCTTCCCCCACATCAGCTATCACCTCCTCTATAGCCTCACGTATGTGGCATTTTTGAATTGGGCGAAGCATCAATGGACTTCATGAAGACGGTCACCAAAAAATAAGCAAAACCAATTATTCAATAAATTAAAACATAAATCAGCCATATTAAATTATTAATCACTAAATCAAATTCAAATTTCAATGCATTGAGGGAAGTACAATTACCTACGGAAGAAACTAGGAAATTTAGCAGCCTATTTCTCCTATCGGTCCAACCATCAGTCATGATGGTGCAATCAATCATCCTCCACTGCTTGCGCTGCTCCTCTAATTGTGCTTTCACATTTGCCACCTTTTGAGTCAAAAGTGGGCCCTTTAATTCATCTTCACTAGGGGCTTTGAACCTCGCCCCACATATGGTTATGGCATCAACCATGTTTTGCCAGAAAGGTGACCTAAAACATGTCATAAATAAATTAATAAGTTACATAAGTATTGTAAAATGAAAAGTTTTAAGTTTTTAACTTTAAATTTGAATTTGATAATGAGATACATCTAGATTCTAAAATTTAAATATAAATCTTAAAACAATTAAACGAAAAAGAATTACCTGGCTACATGGAAGGGAATGGTGCAGTAGTACCAAAAGTCTGCAATTGTCTTTTTTGTTGCATCATGTGCGTCCTTGTTCCAACCCATGCTCTCAAGCGACGGTTGGGAACCGAGTGCGTGGTACAAAATATGAGTCCACCCTAGATTTACGAACTCTAGGGCCAATGCTAATACTGCCACTACCACTAGCAGTAGCAGCGCCACCAACACTAGGAGTACGCATAGGCATAGCTGATGCAGAAACAAAAGCACTAGCACAAGCACTAGCACTAGGACGGTATGGAGGCATGGAAGAAGCATCTCTAACAGCACCAAGTCCCTGTCCAACTCCAACACTCACCAACTCCTGCTTCTGTTTCTTTTTCATTTCTTTTTGCATTTCAAAAGTTTCTAATTGCACCTGCACTTCACGAACAACCTCAGGAGGTGCTCTAGTGCAACCCACTACATCATGTGCAGGTATGCGTGCAAGATGGTATTTTAATCTATTTATGCCTCCATGATATATTGTTTTGCAGTAGTTACATTTTGCTTCTCCTATTTTCATTCCGAGAAAGATTTCAGCATGTTTCCAAGCAGGGTCTTTTTTGACTGGGGTTTGAGACATTGTGAAAATAATAATATGGTTTGATTTGCAAATGAATGTGGTTGCAAAAGTAGGGTTTCTAAAATTATTTAAGTTGCAAGTAGGGTTTGTAAAAAAAAATGCAAACTCAAAAAAACAATGATTTTACAAATTACAATGAATTATTTGTTAAAAAAACACAAAAAAAATCAATTAAAATCAAACTTACCTCTTAGCTTTGGCTTGGAATGCAATGCAAACTCCTCCCAATCACTGGTAATGAGCTCTCAATGCACCTCTTTGCTGGTATGAAGCTCTCCAAATGATATATGACCCTGGATTTGTCTTCAACAGCTTGCTGGTTGCCCTCTCTTCTCCTCCTTTTTTTCTTCACAACTCTCTCTTCTCCTATTTTGCCAAATAAATGAAATGAGGTTGCTTTTAGGGCTAAGGAGATAATATAAGTCAAAAAAAAATATAAAAAAACTTTAAGTTTATGTTTTTTTTTGGCCTTGGCTGTGCCGGCTGCGTCCAGGGGTCAGGACTCTCCTGGACGCTGCGCGTCTGGCTTGGACGCGTTTGGATGCGGCCGCGTCCGCGCCAGCGCTCCCAGGACGCGGCCAGGGTTGCGCGGAGCGCGACTCGCCGAGTCCGGGCGCTTCCGGGCAAGTCTCAAGACTATGATTTGAATTATATATTTCTCTCTCATTTCACTTTATGAAATGACATGAAATTACCCCAAGAGGGGCGTCCAACTTTTTGCCTCCAAAATTCCACTTTTGATTTTTAATTTAAAATTGACATTAAACCCAAACTAGGCGCCCCACCTTTTGAGGCATAACATTAGCCTTTAAAAATGATAAATAAACCTCTTTTCTAGGCATCCACTTGAAATACATGGCCCCTCTTTTAAAACAATGTTGTGCAACTAGACCAAGGGGTCCTTTTTATTTAATTTAATTCAAAATACCTCCTTTGGGCATCTATGCTCATAAGGAAACTATTTCGGTTTTGTTGTCTTCTAAAACAACGTTAAGTCATTACATTAGGCTCCAAGGTACTTTTTACATGACCCTCAAACCCCTTCACTTAAGTTAAAGAAACTTTATTAAAATAACTTAAGTGAGAAATACAAATAATAATTAAATCAAACTTTAGCCATGCCAATGCCCAAATTGGAAATAGACACTGCTAAAGTAGCCTTGGTCAAGACCAGTTACCGAAAATAGACTTGTTATTTATAACAACTATTAAAAATAGTAAATACTCCAAATCACCAAATTGGCACAAAACATTAGAGCTCACCAAACAATTGCCACACTGCCCAAATAGGAAACCCTACACTGCACTGTCACCAAGACTAGTTACTAAATATATTACTTACTAAAAATAGTGAGTCAAAACCAAACTAGCCTGAATGAGGACACCAAAAATGGGGACATTACAACCTGTTTGCAATTGCTTTGAATAGAATTTTTTTAACTATGTTGTTACATAGAGAGATTGGTTCAAAGTTCTCAAAGGTGGTTTTCATCACTTCTTTCAGGATGAGGGTTATGAATATGTTATTTATATCTTTCAAAAGAGTATCTTTCTTTCTTGATTCTTCTGCAGCTAACCAAATATCTTTCCAAACAATATTCCAACATTTGTGGAAGAAATTGGCTAGGAAGCCCTCTAGTCTAGGAGCTTTGTTTGGCTGTATTTGTGTAGCTGCTAATTTTATTTCTTCCTCTGTGAAGGGACCCTTGAGGTAAAGATATTGATCCTCTTTAACTATTTTGGGTATGTTTTCAAGGATGTCCCTTTGATTTTTCAGATCCGACCCATTCAAATAATTTAGCAGTTTTTGGAAGTAAGGAACGCATTTTCCTTAATATTCTTTTTCTCCTCTAAAAGTTCCCCAAATTTTGATTTTATGCTTTTAGTTTTGTTTTGTCTACTTAGCGTTTTTGTTGAATGATGGATTTCTTGTGTTTCTGTCTCCATCCTTTAGCCATATCTCCCTTGATTTTTGTCTCCAAAATATTTCTTCCCTTGCCAATAGTTTCTCATACTGCCCCATTAGATCATTTTTTTTATTACTTTCTTGGTCCATCCTATTTTGGATCACCTCTTCAATGAGAGTCTCCAGTTTGTCTTTTAATGTTCCCTTTTCTTTAAAGATATTTTAAAATGTTCTCTATTCCATTTTTAAGGCACTCTTTCAAATGCTGCAACTTCTTTGAAAGAATGAACATTTTTGATTCTTTTTGAAATTGTTTTTCTTTCCACCATTTTTATATATTAGTTGCAAATTCAGAGTCTCTCGTCCACATATTTTCAAATTTAAATGGGCATCTTTTAGGTTTTTGTACTTCTCTTAGAAAGAGTTTGTAATGCCCCCTTTTTGAAATGAGATTGTAATAATAATACATAATAATAGTAATACAAAAATTAAAATATATAAAAAAAATATAAAATATAAAATTAAAGTTTAATTTTATCAAAGGTCAAGGGGTATGTGAAGAATCATGACCATTCAAGGAAAATGATATATAAGAGACACCAAACAAGGAGAAGTAGACATCATATGAGAATACATCTTTTATTATTTGATTATTACTTCTTTGGAGCATGGAACTGTGGTTCATTTAACCTGAGGACGAAACCCCTCATGACGGAAATTAAAGGATGAAAACCCTTTTATTTTCCTTGTTGAGTTTGTGGATGAAAACCCCTAACCCAGGCAGATTAAAAAATTATTTAATGAAGGCATTAAACTACTGTAGACTTGAAGAAAATCGACAATACTATAAAAAGTAATAACCGATATAAGTCTCAACAGATTTCTGAGTATCCAAAGTAATTTAATAAGTTTAATTTTGACAGTAATTATTAAATTAACAAGTTAAAAATCAGGAATTATTATTAATAATCAACTGTCCTTATATTCTGTGTGCTAGGGCTTGAAACTAAAGGAATACTGCATTAGAAAGTGGTTTGATCTTCTGTGTTGTATGAGAAAGTGGTGCGATCTTGAGATTGGCAAGATACTGCATTCACAAAGAAAATGGAAGGATGTGCAATCACCACTACACATATACTTGTCTAACCTTTCAACAATATTATTGAAACCCATATGCCTATTAGTCCATGTGTAAAGTCTATTTTTTGGTTTGATGTCCTATAAGTTTTAATGGCTTTGAACTATATGAATTCTAATTGAGATTGATTCTTCTTCCTCACCACCCCTCTACTCATCATCATTTAGTATTGCATTAAAGTCTCCACCAATGATCACAAACTCTAGGGGGTTGGAACTTAAAAAATTTGTTGCGTCTTACCATACTTTTTTCTTTTGAGTGCAGACAATTGTGCATTAATCAAGAAAAAATGAAACTTAGTAAATTTGCAAGTTATCTTACTCACCCTTGCATTCCTAGTGATGCATCCACTATGTCACATCATTAACTTGAAATCAATAAAATTAGAAAAACAGTGGCATATGCCTAAGGCCTTAATTTGGGTTTGGTGGTGGCGGCTTTGCCCCTTGACCCTGCCTTGTATTGCGACCCTTGGACCTTGTGAAGTATATGGCATGCCTAAGTTGGAGTTTTAGTTGTTTTCTATTCGTTCTGGACTCTAGCTTTGTGAAGTATGTGGCATGCCTAAGTTGCACATTTGGGTTTGGGCATACATTTAGGGGTTTGCCATTATTTAGGCCTAAGCTTTGGTACGACTGTACGGCCATATAAAAATATAAAAATTACAGCCAATAATCAAATTTAACTATAATATGCATAAAACAAACAAAAATAACCACAAAACACTATTGGTAATTAGTAATTCAATGCCAAATGTAAAATAATAAATCAAAATGATCTATAAATCTCCTCAAAGTAGGATAATAATACTTATATAGTATAAAAGTAAACTTAATAAGCTGTCCTATTAATCTTCATCAAGAGCATCTAAAGCATCATGTGGTTTGTTAACGAACCACAAGCAGTAGTAATGCTAGTGCCACTCATGCTAGTTGTGCTTAGCTGTGTGGCCCTTGCATAGAATGGCCTGCCATTCCTCACTAATGCCAATAAATGAAAGTTGGGCAATGGAAGCATCAAAGTCAGGTTGTTTTGGCTTTACATCCTTAAGCTATATTGCCTCTTTGTTTTTATTGGGAAGTTTTGTGATAGGAGGCATAATCTGGAATACATTTAGAACAATTACCTTGCCTTTTTTGCTGTCAATTGGTAAAATGAGTATATTCTACTTCTCCTTAGTTGAGTAGGAACTTGTTATTTATAGAGGTAAAGTTAATATAAAATTTTAACATAAATGATAAAATTTACAATATAAAATAAATAATCAGAATTTCCAAGATAAGTCCAGCTCTAAATGCCAAGTAATTTATAAAAGAGAAAGAAAAGAATGTAGAAGTAAAAAAAATTAATTATAAAAGTACGATGGAAAGAGGCTTTAGGTAGCAAGTAGTAATAGTTCTAGTTCCAATCACGCTAGTTGTGCTTAGCTGTGTGACCCTTGCATAGAATGAGCCTGCCCTTCCTCTCTACTGTTAACTAATGAAAGTTGGACAATGGAATTATCAAAGTTGGGTTGCTTTTGCTTTACATCACTAAGCAATATTGCCCCTATGTTGTGATTGGGAAGTTTTGTGATAGGAGGCATACTTTGAAATACATCTAGACTAATTACTTTGACTTTTTGCTCTCAATTGGTTATGTTTTATTGATTGGTAAAATGAGTATATTCCACTTTTGCCTAGTGGAAATTTCTATGTTACCGGTTTGTTGCAGGTAAGCCCTGGGTCTCGGTGTGGCCTGTCCCGGGTTCAAGGTTTGGGTTTGGTCCCTTGTGGGTTTGGATAGGGTTTGACCCACAGACTGTGGGTCCGACCTTGTCGAACCCAAGGTGTCTTTGGACGTTTCAACATTTTTTCGACTTTTTTTTAACTTTAAAAAGTTCATTTCCCCCCTAACCCGAAAATGATATCTTCCATGAAGGTTTGTGTGGCTTTGAAGGTCTTAATTTGGGTCTTATTGTGAATGCAAAATGATGTACAACATGAAGGTTTTTGTGGTTTTGGAGGTCTTAATTTGGGCTTGGTGGCCGGGGCTTTACCCCTCAACCTCGCCTTGTATCGCGACAAGGAGCATGCTTGGGGTGTTGCCCCTAGACTCCGTGAGGGGCATTGCCCCTTGACCCCGTTGGGGGCACTGCCCCTAGACCCTTGCGGGGGGCACTATCCCTCGACCCCATTGGGGGCATTGCCCCAAACTCCCATTGACTTAATTTGATTTGCCATGTGCTCTCCAAGTCCAAGTTTCTAAGTTTGCCTACAAGTCTTCATCTATAATATCATCAACCAATTGGACAATCTTCCTTGATGCTTATCTTCAAGGAGAAATTCAGCAATGCTGTTAATTTTAATACATAATATATATAATGACATTCGAGTTTTGACTAATTGACATTCTAATGTTTTTTATTTTTATGATGGTTTTGTTTATTATACAATATATGATGCTATGTGTGGTATTTTGAACTTAATTACTGTTGTAAATATGTATATATATATTTTTATATGTTTTTGTATGGATGAACCCAACTCCAAGTTTTTTTTTTGACCAAATCTGCTAACTGAACCCTCAAACCCGAACCTGAACCCAAAGTGGTAACTTAGAGTGGAGTAGGAACTTGTTAGTTATAGAGGCAAAGTTAATATAACATACATGATAAAAATATAAAATATAAAATAAGTAATCTAAAATCAAAGATAAGTTCTGTTCTTAATTCCAAGTAATCTATAAAAGTGAAAAGAAAAGAATGGAAAAGATAAAAAAATGCTAATTATAAAAGTATGATGGAAAGAAGCTTTAGGTACCTAGATCCTTGTCCCTGTCACCCCACATATAAGTGTTCTTAAACTTGTTCCAAACAATGCTATTGCTGTGATCTGTCAAAGGCTATAAACTTCAAAAACCTGTCTACAATTTTTTCTTCTATGTCTGGATCAGGGAAGATTATAGTGAATATTACCTTATATCCATCACTAACTTCATGATCTTGGTGCAGTGCTATCATCCTCAGTATGGAAGCATCTCAATGTTTTAGTATTTTGGAGTTGAGGCAATATCAAAGAGATATAGTGTGGTACTTGCATTTTGTTCCACTATCCATCTAGAAGTTTTTGCAATTATTGGAAAAATCTTTTTGAAGGATATTGCTCTTTTGCATTTGTTAGTCTTACTTTTTCAATTTTCTTTTCTTATATAAATGACTTTTAGAATGGCATTTCTTATCAACAAATCTGATCATATACTTATGATGGGCTTGATAAATCTAAACAAGTTATCCACACAAGCCCATTTATTGTCATCTAGGATCAACCTTTACCAAATCTTCACTGCTCGTCTATGGACAATTGTGTAAGGCAAATTTAGTTACAGCAACTTAATAGGAAATTAAAAACGTTAAAACAAATAAAATAAATTTCAAATTTAAAATAGAATAAGATAAAGGAAAAAAATAAGGATCATTTTAGTCATCTTCATAAACTCGATCTTCTTCAATGATGTAAAGATGGTTTATGAGATGTGATGATCAGTCACAAACATTAGGATCATTTTTGCTTGGACAAAAGATATGGCTATATCTCATCTCAACTAACAAACATGTGGCTTAATAATTTTTTGTATTGTTCATTATGACTTGGACAATGTTTTGAGGCCCCATAGTTTCAATAGGCTTGGATGTTGTCATGAATCATGCATCTATGACCTGCATTCCACACAATCAACTGCCTACAAATTTATCATTCCTTTATGACACTCAGCAATCACATTTATTAAAGGCCTATTTTTTCCATCTTTTCCATAGATTCCCTTGTTTCAATCTAGAAATCTGTAATGTGTTGCAAGAGGTTATTTACATATTTATCTTGTTGCCCAATAATGTGGTGTGCCTTTTCATGACCAGGGCATGATTAGGACTGAATATATTGCTTGATGAGCTCACCAACAAAATCACTCAACACATTTCAAACAATGGTACATGGGGATGCGTCCCCTACCCTTTTGCCCCTGTACCCGTACCCGGGACATTTCAGGGACGGGGGACGCTTTGGGGACGTTTTTTAGGCGTTCCCAAAAAGTTTCTTTTTTTTGGAACGTCCCCGATTGTCGGGGACGTCCCCTAACCATCCTGGGGACAGCCAGCCGCCCCCTTTTTTCCATCAAGTTTTTACAAAAAGAAAAAACTCTAAAAGTAAAAATGCTTATTTTTTTATTGTTTCTAAGTGGACCCCACACCCTCCCAAGCCTAAAATGAAACATAAAACTTGCTTTCAAAGCCATTTGAGTTAATTTTTACATTCCAAAAAAGAATTGCAGCTAAAAGGAAAGTGAGCAAGAGAAAAATTGGCAGTGACTTAGACTCTGAGTCTGATTTTGATGCAATGTTGGTAGATGTCGAGTAGAGGTGGCCATCATACTTTCTATGACTATGGTTTGGACATTTGTGACTTTGTCATTTTGACATTTGTAGTGCAAATTTGTAGCCTTTGGGCATTTTATTTTTAAAATTTTATATCATATGCACCATGATTATTTGACATGAATTATGGAAGCAATTAAGTAGTTGTAGTATTAATTTGTTCGATTCTATAATGTATATGTCAATATGATTGGTGATTACTTTTGCAGCTTTATCAATGTTCATTGTTATGATTATCATTACTCATATGAATATCTGAATTTTCCCTATATTTTTAATATATATATATATATATATATATTAATTTGTTCGATTCTATAATGTATATGTCAATATGATTGGTGATTACATTTGCAACTTTATCAATGTTCATTGTTATGATTATCATTACTCATATGAATATCTGAATTTTCCCTATATTTTAATTTTTTTTTTATATATATATATATATATATTTTAGCCGGCCCCCGTCCGCAAAAATCCCCCCAAAAAATGTCATCCCCTAAACACGTCCCGCTGTTCCGCCATCCCCTCGTATCGGAATCTTGGTTGAACATAGATTTCAAAAACACCTTTTCAACGGGCCTTCATCTTTTGTTCTTTTGGTGCCATGAGGAACACCTTCCCTTGAAGATGGTGTCACTTAAAAAGAATGTGAGGGGGCCATGGTTGGGATAGGAGTATTTTAGGTGACTTCCTAGATCATGATACCCTATTTAGCAAAGGATGAGACTTCAATTGTGATCTTCCAATTGCTTTATCTGTGTTGTCTTGCTCTTTTGTTTGTCCAAGAATTTGTGCTGTTGCAATCTTTTGCTTTGTTCTTCCCAAAGCAAGCTTTGATTCCAGTGCTAGCATACAAAAATGGGCACTTACCTGATTTGTATAAGCTTTTTTAATTTGATATTACTTTGGCTGCAATTAACTCTTGTTATCCAGCATCTGCTATAATATTGTCATGTCTTGAAAGAGGCAAAAAAGGGTCTGTTTCAAAGGTGCGTGGTTTCTCTTGGCCGCAAAGTTGGAGCGTGCTGTGATTGTGGCAAATATCAGTGGCTGCAAGTGTTAAAGCAAACACAATAAGAGGAAAACAAACTATAAACCCTAGGCTACAATTGTTTGCTGAAAGGAATGATAGAACATTGAAAAAATAAAAGAAAAACTCATGCAGAGATTGAAAATAAAGTTAGCAAATTTATAAACACAAAAAACTTATCTCCAATAAAAAAATTGTCCTTAATTTGAGCGCTACAATCTCCTTGAGAGCTAAAGAGCACTCCTACTTATGTAGGAATATCAAACAATGAAGTTGGAATGCTGGCTTGATAAAATTTCAGCTTTGAGAATTCCTGAAAGCTGAGTGTGAAATGAGAGTTCAGTTTGCTTTTTTTGATTTTTATTTAGTTCCTTAGCGTCTTTTTAGTTTTTTGGGGTTTTTTCATTATGATTAAATTTTTCTAATCATTGTTCCATTTTTTTTCTTTTTAATTTTTATGTGACATTTGGTTTTGGTTCTGCCTTGGAAATGCTTTATGTTTGACCTGAGCATGGAGCCTTGCCTAGCTAATGGCTTGGGCTCATCATTGAAGGACCTTGCTACTTGGAACATACCTTTGCTATATCTCTAAGCTTGATCATCAAGACAGGCCTCCTTAGATGGCTATGAAGTCCTCCCAAGGCATTTAATCAAGGTGTCATAGCCTTGTTTGTCTTTCTCCATTTGGACAACTTGTTTCAAAATGCACTTGCATACTTTGATGATGCCTTTGCCAAAAGTATTGCCATTTAGTAGAACATTCCTTTTAATAACAAGTAACATACAAATTGTACTTGATTAGTTTTTTATTTTGGTTCCATTTACTAGTTGGTGATAATGTCAAAAGTATGGAAAAAGTTCTTAGGAAAGTTTCTATCTGTGCCTGTTAATAAAGACTAACTAGGGTTTCAAAAAGATCTGCGAAAAATGCATGATAGGGGCAAAAATGCTTGCATAAGGAAGGAAAATGGCGAAGTTGAGAGAGAGGAAGGAACTAGGGAAGATTCAAATCCATTAGCACAAATTACAGACATCACTGAAGAGATTGCATAAGAGATGGAAATGCTGCTAAAAACAGCAATCATTTGCTGTTTCATTGGTCCAAGAATGAAGAGAGAATAGATTTTGTCATGGATTGGTGAAAATTAGAAGGCACAATTTGCAATTAAATTCCTCCCAAAATGTTTTGTCATCGCTATCTTTCTATCTGAAGAGGAAAGGGCTAAGATTCTGTATGGAGACGTTTGGCAAATGTGCGAGTCTCCACTATACATTTGGACATGGCATTCAAATTTTAACCCCAATAGCTATGATCCCTCTTAACCATTTGAAATGGATTCGTTTATATAATCTGCCATTGGAATTTTGGTTGGAAGACATTTTAGTGAAAATAGGAAGATCTTTGGGGACCTTAGTGGAAATTGACATTGGGTGTTGTAAAATAACTCTTACTTGTATGCAAGAATCAAAATTGTGGCGATTAAAGAAATTCCGAAGGAGGTGTCCCTTCGTTCAATCAACAACCAATGGACTTAGGCAATAGATATTGAAGAACATAAGTTTTTTTGTTTGAATTGCAGACAAAGAAACTATGCGACGAACCAATGCACAAGGCCAGTAAGAAAAAGGGATGTTTGGAAGCCAATAAACTAGGAAATCTTGCCAATGGATATAGATCAGAGACTGGTGGATGTGCCAATGGGAAAGTAGATATTACATGATACGTCGCAAGAGGCAGCATTAGGGCAAGAAGAAAATTCCAAAACCTGTGCATAGGATACAAGCATATGCCCCAACCTCGGGACTGTCCATCAATGTTTTGCCTCTACATCCCCCAATGTGGTTGATTTGATATCAGAAATGATGTTGTGGTTAACCCAAGCCTTGGAATTTTGAAAGATCTTGAAACCCAAAAATCTCCAAATGAAAAGAAAAGAGTGAATAGCGAAAGGCATCTTCATAACCCCAATAAGGAAATAAAGTAGGATGAGGAATAGTGGTCAAAGGAGGAAGAATCAATGACATATATCTTGAGGGATGGAAAAATTGGGGTAGGCATGTAAAGTAATGCTTAAACCCTTAATGACACCTATGGTGTTAATGGCTGCCCCATCAAGTTGGACCACTCCTTTTTCAAGAGGCTGATGATTCAATCCTAACCTATTAGCAACCTGTTTGGGCATGAAAAAACTACTTGCCCCTGAATCTACCATGCAATTATGAACCAATTTATCCCCTATTATGAAAGATACATAAAAAGGGGGAGGTTTGACATCTTTACCTGGTTGCTTACTGCTGTCTTGAGGTGTATTTGTAAAGACAACCTTGACTTGACCTACTGGAACATCACTTGAAATGCTCAAATCAGTTAGTGCAGATTGCAATAAATCTTTTTGACCTAGGGTGGATAAAGAATCCCACATCGACATGGTTACATTCATTTTCTTCACGGACTCAATAATGTTGAAAGGTGCAATAGTGTTTACCTTTTGATGAGTCCTTGCAACAACAGGGTTTGGCTGCAAGTGGGCTGATTGGGGTTGGTTCCTAAGCTGCTCTTTACTGGTGCCAGACCCTGTTGTTGCAAGGACTCATCAAAAGGTAAACACTGCTGCACCTTTCAACATTATTGAGTCCATGAAGAAAATGAATGTAACCATGTCGATGTGGGATTCTTTATCCATCCCAGGTTATTGCAATCTGCATTAACTAACTCGAGTGTTTCAAGTGATGTTCCAGTAAGTCAAGGCAAGGCTGTTTTTACAAATACACCTCAAGATAGTAGTAAGCAACCAGTTAAAGATGTCAAACCTCCCCCTTTTTATGTATCTTTGATAATAGGGGATAAGTTGGTTCATAATTGCATGGTAGATTCATGGGCAAGTAGTTTTGTCATGCCCAGACAAGTTGCTGATAGGTTAGGATTGACATATCAGCCTCGTGAAAAGGGAGTGGTCCAACTTGATGGGACAACCATTAACACCGTAGGTGTCATTAAGGGTTTAAGCCTTACTTTTACATGCCTGCCCCAATTTTTCCATCCCTCAAGATATATTTGTCATTGATTTACCACCTCACTTTGCCTTGTGTTTGTAAGGAGATTTCATTGCCAAAATAGGAGGTTACTTGTCCTCAGATTGGTCCACATGATATTTAGGACTAGATATGGTGATAGTGAGCTGATTGTAAATCAGGTAAGGGGTCTACATGTTAAAAAAAATGATGTTTTGAAGTCCTACAAACATAGAGTGTGGGACATGATAGAAGAATTCAATGCTTTCAATTTGGTTTCTATTCCTAGGGATCATAATAAGCATGCAGATAGGCTAGCTGCAATAGAGGCTCAGTTTGATATACCTAATGATATTAAGAAGGAAAAAGCGCAGTAGTATGTCAAGGTTGTCGTTAGACCACCTATTCCTGATAATAACACTCACTGGCAAGTTTTCGAGAGTGATGAACAAGTTTTGAGTTTTCAGCTCGTCGAAGATGAGTTTTCAGTGGTAAACCAAGATAAGCTCAAGTAGTAATATGATGATCAATTCATTCAGTTGAGAACTAACAAGCTGCCCAAGGGTCTAGTCACCTTGGAATCTATCTTTAGCACTGATGATCAGCTCAAAAAGAGCAAGACCAACATGCAGGTCAAGGAGGAACATTATGAAGAGCTTGAGATATTCAAAGGTACACTCCTTAAAATGGGTAAAATATGTATACAAGAAGATAGGCAAGTTTTTATTGCTCTTTGTCAAGAATTTCAAGATGTATTTGCATGGGAGTATTCAGATTTAAAGGGTTTTGATCCCCAAATTGCCCAGCATACCATAGAATTAGAGCCAAATGCAAAACCTGTTAGGCAGAAACAGAGGCCTTTAAATCCCAAACTTGAGCCTCTTATGATAAAAGAATTGACCAAGCTGGTTGAGGGAGGCATCATTTTCCCAATCAAACATACTTCATGGGTTTCTAATCTTGTCCCTACTAGAAAGAAAAACAGAGAGATTAGGCTTTGTGTAGACTTTAGAGACCTCAATAGAGCCTTATTAAAAGATCATTATCCGCTGCCCTCAATGGAGCAGATTCTGCAAGTAGTAGTTGATTCAGAAAGGTTCTCGTCACTTGATGGTTATTCAGGCTATAACCAGTCTTAGTTAAAGAAGAAGACCAGTATAAGACTGCTTTTACCACTGAATGGGGTACCATGGCCTATAAAAGAATGTCATTTGTCCTGTCCAATGATGGTGCCACTTTTTGGTAAAATATGTACACAAGAAGATAGGCAAGCTTTTATTGCTCTTTGTCAAGAATTTCAAGATGTATTTGCATGGGAGTATTCAGATTTAAAGGGTTTTGATCCCCAAATTGCCCAGCATACCATAGAATTAGAGCCAAATGCAAAACGTGTTAGGCAGAAATAGAGGCCTTTAAATCCCAAACTTGAGCCTCTTATGATAAAAGAATTGAGCAAACTGGTTGAGGGAGGCATCATTTTCCTAATCAAACATACTTCATGGGTTTCTAATCTTGTCCCTACTAGAAAGAAAAATGGAGAGATTAGGCTTTGTGTAGACTTTAGAAACCTCAATAGAGTCTTATTAAAAGATCATTATCCGTTGCCCTCAATGGAGCAAATTCTACAAGTAATAGCTGGTTCAGAAAGGTTCTCATTACTTGATGGTTATTCAGGCTATAACCAAGTCTTAGTTAAAGAAGAAGACCGGTATAAGACTACTTTTACCACGAAATGGGGTACCATGGCCTATAAAAGAATGCCATTTGGCCTGTCCAATGCTGGTGCCACTTTCCAAAGGGCAATGGACATGGCATTTCAAGGGCTGATCTATAAGCTAGTGTTTGTTTACCTTGATGATATAACAGTGTTTTCTAAGAATGTAGATGAGCATGATACACATTTGAAACAAGTATTTGAGAGGTGTAGGGAGTTTGGTATATCCCTCAACCCCAAAAAATGCATTTTTGCTGTCCATGAAGGCAAGCTTCTAGGAAATGTAGTGTCAAAACAGGGGATCACCATTGATCCAGAAAGAGTGTTTGTCATTTTTTATTTGCCTTTGCCCAGCCATAAAAAGGGGTTGCAAAGTTTTCTTAGCAGAATTAATTTTGTTAGAAGGTTTATTCTTGATATTGCTAATCTCTTGAAACCACTAACTGCCATGTTGAAGAAAAATGCAAGTTTCAGTTGGACCAGGGAGGCCAAACACAGTTTTGAAGCTATAAAGGAGGCCTTATCAGCAGCTCCTACTTTGGTAAATCCAAACTTCTCAAAAGATTTCATTTTGTATGCCTTTGGTAGCATAGACACCATTTCTGCAATGTTGGTACAGCAAAATGATGATGGTTTAGAACAACCTATTGCTTTTTTTAGTCAAGGTTTAGAGGACTATGAACAAAGGTATACTTTTGTAGAAAAGCATGTATTTGCTGTTATTAGAAGTCTGAAAAAATTCAAGCATTTGATCTCTAATAACAAGGTTCATCTCATGGTTGCCTATCCTAGTGTTAAGGAATTCCTTTTGAGCAGAGACTTGAATGAAAAGAGGGCAGGTTGGATTACAAAGGTCATGGAATATGACATTGACATCAAAATTACCAAGCTCGTAAGAGGTAAAGGGTTATGTGAACAGCTAGCTATTGGATCTGAAGATGAGCCAAAAGCTCAGAGGGAGCTGTTTTGGTCACAAATGATGAACCTCAGATTGCTGCACCAGTATTGGATGCAAGTTGGATGCGAGATATGGTTCATTTCTTGCAGACTGGTGAGTGCCCACAAGGTTTAGACAGGGCCAAAAAGAGGTATTTTAGACTACAATCTATTCCTTATGTGTTGGTTAATGATATTCTGTTTAGAAAAGATCACAATGGTGTGTTATTGAGATGCACTGATAATGATCAGATTGATAGGGTTCTTCATGAGTTCCATGATGGAATAGCCGGGGGACATTTTGCCCCAAGAACCACAACTTGGAAGATCATGCGAGCTGGCTACTATTGGCCAAGCCTTTTTAAGGATGCCCATACTTGGGCAAGAAAATGTGTTAAGTGTGCCTTGTTTGCAGGCAAAGAGAGGCTGCCAACTTTGCCTTTGCAGCTTATACATGTAGAACAACCTTTTATGAGGTGGGGCATTGATTTTATAAGACCTATTAATCCACCTTCTAGTGCAGGTCATAGATGGGTCCTCACTACAACTAACTATTTTAGTAGATGGATTGAAGTAGTGGCTTTAAAAGAAGCCAATGAAATTGTTGTTCTCAACTTTTATGATGTTTTGGTAACTAGATTTGGAGTACTTGAGTCAATTATTTCAGACAATGCCTTAGCCTTTGTTGGATTGAGAGTATGTGATTGGGTTGTCAAGAATGGTATTCACCTGAATACATCATCAAACTATTACCCTCAAGGTAATGGTTTGGCAGAATCAACCAACAAGAATCTGATAAGGATTATCAAGAGGATCATGGAGGATAACCAGAGAACCTGGCACACAGTTAAAATCTGCATTGTGTGCAGATAGAATAACTCCAAAAAGATCCATTGGAAACTCCCCTTCTATGCTGGTGTATGGTAAAGAGGCAAGACTGCCTTTATATGTTGAGATTCTTGCTCTTGATATTATGAACCAGCTTGAGATGTTTGAGGAGGAGGATCCAATGGCTATCAAATATGCACAACTCATGGAATTGGAAGAAACAAGGGATAAAGCCATGAAAGCAAAGTAGTTTCATCAACTCCAGACAAAGAGAGTTTTTGACAAGAAAGCAACACCCAAGGTGTTTAAAGAAGGAGATGTTGTGCTTAAGTGGGATGAATTAAAGAGTAGGCCAGGAAAACACACCAAGTTTGATAGTACGTGGAGTGGCCCGTTTGTTATTGCTGAGTGCAAAGAGCACAATGCATTTCAATTGTCAAAAATGGATGGAGAAGTTTTGCCTATCCCAGTTAATGGGATACACCTCAATTGCTGTTTTGAGGTAGATCTACCTTGTACATGCTAGTTTAGGAGTTTCATTTCCTCTAAGTGTTGCTGCACATTAGTTTAGATGTAGTTTTCCAATTCCTCTAAGTGTTGTTTTGCACAGTTAGTTCTTTCCTCTTTCAACATGCATTGTAGCTTATTTTGGAGCTCTTTAGGCAAAAGACAGCATTGTGACTCAATATCAAGCATGTACAACAGTTGAAACACCTTTCTAATCTATAAGATAATCTATTTTACCTTCTCATTTGCTGTTTTATTGTGAAAGCTTTTAAAAATGGTTGTTCAAATCTTATGGTGGAATTGTTTTCCCTTTGATTTTGTCCTATTTTCTTTTCTTTTTTGCAGTTAATATTGACTATTGTAGGTCATAACATGTGTTGAGCTAGTTCAGGAGAGAGTCTAAGTTGTGAAGCTATTTTTTACTTCCTTCTAGATGTTGTCCTTGACATTTTTAGCCTAGTTATGAAGCACTAATGCAAAAACATATGAAGTTTTGAGTTGTGAAAGCCACTATTTAAGTTGTTGATCATTCTTGTGTGTAAAAGCAACAATATTATGCTTGGGATCATTTTGGTGAATAACCCATAATATAGGTTTCATTTCATGTACTGTTTCTTACCCTTTTCCTTGGCAAAACAGTAGGATAGTATTAGGTGATTACCATTTAGGAGCCAGCCTTATCTGTAGGTCCACTCCAAGTTTAGGTGACCCATAGCCTAAGAGTGTTCCCATGTTACTTCAAATTGCTAAGTTCTGCAACTTAGCAGGGGTGTAGATTTGAGAGCTAACAGGTTGAAATCTTATTATTGTAGGAAACCAAACTCAAAACAGATGATTCACATCATGCCAAATTTCAAAATTTTGGATGGGATGGCTATTTCACGAATGCTTTGGGTGCGGTTGGATGTTTGGGCATACTTTGGTGTCCAAACAAAGTCGCAATCAACATAATTAATAGGGATGCAAATTGGATTTTCTTTAAGATATGGAATTGGTCCTTTGATTCAGAGTTCCTTTTATTTAATGTTTATGGACCAATTAGAAATCAAGATAAAGTCAATTTATGGGTTTTCCTCAGTGCTGAAATAGCAAATCATTTTGGGGAAAAAGTAATTGTGGGTGGGGATTTCAATGCATTATTGGGCATGGCTGAAAAGAGTGGAGGATTGTCTACAAAACCCCAATCCTTGAAAGATTTCAAAGGGTTTGTGGAAGATAATGGTTTGAGTGATGTGATCCCCCAAAATTGAACCTTCACATGGACGAATTGACGAAAAGGATTCACTAATATTGCTGAGAGGTTGGATCGTTTCTTATATTCTGCTTGCTGGCTTAACTTGGCCATAACAATGGAATAAAAAATTGTGACCTTATCTAGGTCTGATCACTTTCCTCCGGAGTTGTCAATCCGGGAAGATTTCCCTCTGGCGAGATGTTGTTTCAAATTTGAAAGAATGTGGTTTTGTAGAGAGGACCTATTTGATCTTATAAAATGCTGGTGGGATTTGATGCCCATTACTATTGTTACAAAAAGTCATAAATTTGTTAAAAGGTTGCAGCATGTCGAACAATTTGAAGGAATGGAATAGGTTGTCCTTTAAGAACATATTTGAAGAAAAGATCAAAAAAGAACAAGATAGATTTAAATGAGAAAGTAATCACAATAGGCATGTTTAATGAAGATTATATGAGGAAAAAGCATCGCTTGTAGAGTGGGCAGAAATTCTTGCATGGGAGAAGAATTTTGGAAAGCTAAATCACAAGAGTTGTGGCTAATGGATGGTGATGTTAACACCAAGTCCTTCCACAATTCCAAAAAAATTAGAAGATTCTAAAACAAAATCGAGGCAATAAAAATTTCAAACAGGCAAACCACAAGCAATGACATAAATCCAAATTGAGGTCATCAAACCTTTTAGCAACTTAGTGGCTCTCAATGGGGTGGTTGATAGCTTAAACACCTCAAAACTACTAGCGAACATACCATCACTGATCATAGTGGAGGACAATTGGATGCTTACAACCCCCATTCATAAAAGATGAGATCAAATTGGTGGCATTTGAGATGTATTTTGATAAGTCTCTTGGCCCAAACCGATTTTCAACACTATTCTATCACAAATGTTGGGACTTTTTAGGCAAAGAGATTTGGGAAATAGCATAAGATTTCAGGAAAAAGAAAAAGTTTGTAAAAGAGATGAACAACACCTTTATCGCTTTAATCCAAAGAAGTCTAAATGCACATCATTCTTTGAATATAGGGCGATTTCCCTATGCAATACTCTCTACAAAATCATAGCCAAAGCACTGGAAAACAAATTGAAATTGATAGTGGGTCACATAATATCAGAAAATCAGAACGACTTGACTCTAGGAAGAGATATAGCGGACAACATTATAGTAGTAAACAAAGCAATTCATTTGATAAACAACACACAACAAAAAAAGTATGATGATAAAATTTGACATTAGCAAAGTTTACAATCAGGTGAAATGGAGATTCTTGATCCATGTGATGAAGTAGTTTGGTTTCTCCAATCTATGGTGCAAATTGATTTTTAATTACATTTCTATTTCTCGATTCTCAGTTCTTGTCAATGGAAACCCATGTGGATTTTTCGAAAGCATAAATGGCCTTTGGCAAGGGGATCCCCTCTCTCCTTTTCTGTTTGTTATAATGGTGCAAGCTTTTGGGAGATTGGTAGAAAGGAAAATAGTTGACAGTCTTTGGAGAGGTATCATTATGGCCCACAAAGTGGAACCCTTAACACACCAACAATTCGCAGATGATACGGTCCTCTTTGGGGTAGTGTCTTTGAATGAGGCAAAAATCATCAATGAAACTCTAGAGAGGAATATATCAAGATTACAGAGCAGATCATAAACAAAGAAAAGTCAAAAATATATTTTTTTCACACAAAGAGAACTCTTTAGAAGAGAATTGTGGAAAATTTGAGGTTTTCTATTGGTACAGTTCCATGCAATTACCTAGGTGCCCCAATCTTCAAAGGTTCAGTCAGAACGAATCTATGGAGCCAAACATTGGAAAATTGCAAGAACAAGGCCACAACTTGAAAGGGGAGGTGGCTCACACTGGCTAGACAAATAACACTAATTAAAGTTGTCCTTGCGGCAATCCCAATATACCTCATGTCTTGCATGCAATTAACCAAAAAAGCACAATCCAATTTGGAAGGGTCAATGAAGAATTTTTTGTGGGAAGGCTCAAATGAAAGCAAGAAAATCCCTGTCATTTGTTGGGATACTGCCATGAAAGTTACTCGAGATGGTGGTGTAGGCATCAAAAATATAGAACAACAAAATGTGGCATTTGGTGCACAAAGTTGATTTGGAAAATGTATAAACATCCAAAAAAAAACTGGTGCGAAATCTTCCAAAAAAAATATTTGGATTCCAATGAATCAAGTAAAATCTTGAATATCGCCAACTCTCCTAACAGTTCTCATATATGGCGATTTATGTGGGACAACAGACCTATTAACATGGACCACTTGACATGGTAGGTGGACAATGGAAAAATTTCAGATTTTTGGCGAGACTCCTCAAATGGCCATCACCCTTTGATGGATAATGAAGTCTTGAGGGAATGCGTGATCCCCCTCTCGAACCTATGTGGCAACAAAGTTGCGGACTATGTGAAAAGATCAAATGTGGAGTTGGATGATGAATACAGTTGGGTGAGCTTTGAAGATCTACCAATTAGCACAAAGGCCAAGAAGAGATTGTGTGAAACTGTAGGATCTCTGCAAATTGTACTGAATAACAAGGACAACGAGATAATTTGGTGTGGATCTAAATCAAGGGAGTACTCAATCAAGATGGGGTATCAGATTCTTTATGCAGAGTCATGGAATGAAACATGGCCCAAGATGTTATGCTAGGACAGATGGGTTTTGCCAAAAGTTGGCACTTTCTCTCGAACAACACTACATAAAAGAACTCTAACCGGAGATCAATTAAAATCCATTGGAGTTGAAGGCTCAAGCTAGTGTGTCCTTTGCAAAGAGAACAAAGAAACAGTTAATCACTTGCTTGTTTCATGGCCATACATTGTGGCATGCTGGGATTGGTTGCAGGGGAAGCTTGACTGGTATAGTCCTCAACAAAATGATATTCTTGAATTATTCCAAAGTTGGCCAATTAGGAACTCAAAGGCCTTTTGGGTGGGCATTTGGTTTGCCAACCCATCTTCACTAATCTGGCATGTTTGGAAAGAAAGGAATAGGAAAATATTTAACAATATTGAGCTCTCAAATGCTGGTCTCATCTAGATTCTTGAGAGAAATATTTGTGAATGGATCAATACCCATGCCAAATTTCAGAAAGGAATAGGAGAATATTTACTAAACGACATATTTAACAATACCGAGCACTCAAATGTTGGTCTCATCCAAATTCTTGAGAGAAACATTTGTGAATAGATGAATACCCATGCCAAATTTAAGAAAAAAAGTGATTCACTAATTGGATGATAGTTTAATGAAAAGATGGGATGGTCTTGTGTTCCTATCTCATCACAATTTTATAGCAAATCCAGCTGAAAAGAGAAGGGAGGCTAGGTGGCAATTGCCACCTAGTGGGAGATTGAAAATGAACTTCGATGGGCTTCCAAAGGGAACCCTGAACCTCAGGTGCCGGATGTATCACTGAAGATGACAAGGTAAATATCAAATGGGCTTTGTCCAAGAAAATTCCATATAGAACCAATAATGGATCGAAATTCGTTGCTCTGGTTGAAGGTCTTTGTTTGTGCAAGGCAAAGAATATATTTGACATTGAGATAGAAGGTGACTCCATTTTTGCATTTATGTAGTTAGAAAAAAGAAAGTATTGAGTTGGATATAACATCCTTGGATTGAGACAATTTGTGGATTATTAGAAAACCTTGAAAATTTCTCCCTCACTCAAATATAATATAGGGAATTGAATATGGCTGCAGACCTCATGGAAAATATGGGAATGACACAATTGAACAACATCATCATCTTAGATAAGGCAAAATCTTGGTCCGGTTTGACATAAATATTGATGACAAAAAGTGAGGAAAATGATATGATTGACATGTGCTGCCCAACACCTTGATTCATGGTTAGTTTTACTTTGCTTGCCTTTTCTAGTGATGTGATTTGTGAAAAATCATGAATTGATAGGGGCAAAATGAAACTACCCCAAATGAATGATGGTGGACTCCTATATCCCTATTGGGATTTCCTATGGTTCTCGCTTGCCTTCATGGTCTCATGCTTGATGGATATCATTGCATCGACATAGATAGGGTGTTAGTAGTGAAAAAGCATGCTTGCTTGGGTCAAAAGATGGAAATAGAAGCACATATCAAACATTTAACCAAGGCAGACTTCAATAATGCTATAAAGGCAATTAAAATGAGGTTGATGGAGGGATTTATGGGAGGCACCCTCGATGCCAATGTGGCATTGCAAAATGGAGATACTACACAAGTGATGATTATTCTAAGGGAAGATTAGAGTAGGAACCTTCAATCTTGGAAGGCATGAGGTCAAAATGCAATAGAAAATTCGTAGTGACTGAATATGTATAGCATGCTCTCTGCACTGAGCTGATGCCAAATTTGTAATTTGTAATTTGGATTTTTTGATATAAAAAAAGGGAGCTACCCCCTACGGTAGTGCTTATTGATAAAAAAGAAGATGATGTCAAAAGTATGAGCATAACTATCATTCCATGTGAGTGCATGTCTAGCAAGTTTCAAATGTTGAAAGGAAATTTGTGTCTCTTCATAATACTTTGTAACCTGAAAGATGCCTCAAGTTATGCAAGCTAATGCTCTCTGCACTGAGCTGATGCCAAATTTGTAATTTGTAATTTGGATTTTTTGATATAAAAAAAGGGAGCTACCCCCTACGGTAGTGCTTATTGATAAAAAAGAAGATGATGTCAAAAGTATGAGCATAACTATCATTCCATGTGAGTGCATGTCTAGCAAGTTTCAAATGTTGAAAGGAAATTTGTGTCTCTTCATAATACTTTGTAACCTGAAAGATGCCTCAAGTTATGCAAGCTAATGCTCTCTGCACTGAGCTGATGCCAAATTTGTAATTTGTAATTTGGATTTTTTGATATAAAAAAAGGGAGTGTTGGAACTAGGGTTGTTTGGATAACATGGGGCTGCCCATTCTCTGGTCTTTGGGCTGCTCGTTGAATTCTTTGCATGCCAAATTGTCCAATGAATGATAGTTGCTTAAAAACATTGGCTTCCAACATCATGAAGATCACTTCTTAAGGCTTCTCATATTCTGGATGTTTTCTTTCATATTATTAGGCCATGTTTCTTTTTGCTTATCTATTCTACCTCCTTGATAATACCTCTTGTTGCAAATGAATCAATCCATCCTCGCCTCTTGCTCTAGCTGATACAGTCAAGGGCATATGTCCACAAAAAATTGTTTGATACCGATATGATCCATAATCAGGATAGATATTTCATTTGAAATTCACCAATAGGAATCTTAAATTTATGTTGCTATTCCTTATGGTCTTTGCTTAACATTATATGTCCTTCAAATTGTGATGCTCAAAATGCTGGAATTTGATGTAGTTGCATAAAATGAAATTAAGCAACTAAATGACCAAAATATAAAAAAGAGGAATCAACTCTAAGAATTTACCTTGAAGAAACCCAATGTGGGAAAACATGAGAAGGGTGGAGCGTTGCTGCCCCATCACCTATATCACACTGAAAATTTACAATCCAGTTTCTTCAAAGAAGCTTCCAAGTACATTGCAACTTTTGCAACACTACCACAATGCTCTACAAGCTTGCATTACTTGGAAAAGATGTTTAAACAACATGCTTGATGTCTCTACTTAATTTGTTCAAATCTTTCATTCGCTACATCATGGGGTATATCTCTACAAATTTTATGAGCAACTGGTTCATACACAAATCTCAAAAATCAAAACAACCAAAGAGGCAGAAAGACAAATGTTTTGCCTTGCATTTGGGCCTGCGAGTTTATAATCTTGTGCTATATGGGGTTATTTGGTTCAAGTTGGATTTGAAGTATGAATTTGGCACAAGCTGAATTTGTACAATATGTCTAGATCTCCTTATTGCACTAACATGTATAGATCTCTTCTGCATTTGCATCTCTATTTGTCCAATTTGGCTTCTCTTATAATGTCTTAGATACTTAAGAAGTCATAAAAGTATGAGATCAGTCTAATTATATAAGTCAAACTGAATTAAGACATTCTTCACAATACACTTTTATGATGAAATAACTTGCACATGAGTAATAGGAAATATGCTGCTATAATTGATAATAATAAATCACTTAGAGGGGGCAACCTCCAAAAGTAAGTCACTTCAAGGGGGCTACTTCCAATAGTGTTCAATAAGAATGGAATACGCAATATGATGATTATAAACTAACCACCACCTCCTATATATGCCATGGATGCCACTCAAGTTGACCTAACTACCTATATAAGGCTATATAAATGATTACATTACTGATTAAGAGTTACATTGGTCACAATTCAGCTACACGTATCCCCATGCACACTATAGGTTAAGGACGTAGCATGCCCCTCCCCTTAAAACCAACATCATCCCCAATGTTGAACTCTAGATGCTTTTGAAGGAACATTTCATCTTCCTATGTTGCATCTTTATTGGCTAGATTCTAACACTTGATCAAATACTCTCTAATAATTCTCATTAGTAACCTAGCATGTGTCATCTAAAGGATTCCCTTAGGTTTTAAAATGGTTATGCCCTCCTCATCAAGCTCTTGTAGTTCCTTCTGTGTTGAAATTTTGCATTGATCAGTTTGCTGCTCGATTCTATAATTTGCCTTTGTCTTGCTCTCCTTGAGACTAGAGAGTGCCTTTGCTAGTGTTGCATGTGTTCTTCAACTACTCTAAAACTTTTGGTGTACCTTCAAAGAGGTGATGGATGGTGGATGGTTCTGAAGTAATATTTACATGGCCCAATCTTGCACTCCTTTGGGTGGTAGACCTTTTGGCATCTCTTGAAATAGTGATAGTGCATGGCAAGATACCATTGATTTCGGCATTTCTTTCGTTATAATAGCCATAATATCTATGGAATCCATCCCCTCAATTGTTTGAAGATTTTCTAGGTGTGACAGGATTCCTTCCCTTGCCTCTTGTTGAAGCCTTCACCATGATGTTGCAAAAATGGTTTTCACAAAAGTTAACTTAAAACAAATCAAAATAATCTGAAAACTTGAATGTAACTTACCTCTATGTAGAACTTACTTTTAAAAAAAAAATCTTGAAGAAATTTGCAGTTTGCAGCTTTGGGAAAGAATTTAGTGAAAATTCCAATTTCACATTAACTTCTTTAAAACTACTTCAAATGATCTCAAATTTGGATACTAGAAGCTTTGATGCACCTTTGAGCCACCCTCCAAATTTTACTTTTTTTTTTGCCAAATTGAAAGAGAAGATAATTAAAATTGGGAGAGCAAACAGAAATTATTATGCAATAATCACACCATTGTTGTAGACAAAAGTGCTATATTATATATTATTTCACGGGATTCTACATTACAGTACATTGGCTTAAACAATAAAACTCTGCTCTTATTCCACCGTACATGGAACAGCCAGAACCATCTGGTGAGCCTTTTCGAGTTGTGAGGACAAATCAATCTGTAAGTGTAATAAGATCATGATGTCTTATCAAATAGCTTTCAAAGCCCTTTGAGATGCTCCTTCGCACATTCTCTGGGCTACATCAGAAATTAGCCATGCTCCCCCAATTTTCCAGGACGGGGATGGGGACAGGGATAGGGGGATGTGTTTCTAGGACAGGTTTTTATTGAGGCCATTATTTAAGGGACGGCCGGGGATGGCTATTAAAAAATAGGGAAAATTTTATAATATAAGTAAATTTCAAATATTCATATGATAACATTGATCAGGCGTTCATCATATACATTATAAAACCTTTGTGAGCATGGGTAATTGAATGGGAATTATGATGTTCTTTATATATATAAGCACGTATTATAAAGACATGCCTGACTGGTGTGTATATTCAGGTGAGGGATTTATTATTGAAGTATTCTTGAGGCCTTCAAGACTGCATGTTCTGCTGTGAAACTCATTAACAAACTCATCAACAAAAGAGGAATGGTTAAACAAAAGAATAACTGGTTATGTTCCAGTTTGACCTCGGCTGGGATACTAATAGATGGGATTGTTCTATAAGTTGTCCTTTCAGGGCATGATTGATACATTTTGCACTATAAAAGTGATGTTTCTTGTCAACTAGAATTAACTGAAACTTGTGTTCAGCAGAATAATGACTGTATCATGCCATGTATACTGAACAGGTTGTCCAATGTATGAAACAAGAAAATCCTTCACTGTGACTTCAACTATGAAGATGCAGAAATCTGCAATAGGGGATATGTGTTTTGTTGATTTTGTGATCATCATAATCATTGGTCTATTGCTTGGTCAGATGTATAGTTTAGTGGAGGTTTGGGGGCAGTGCCGGCAGTGGGGTTGAGGGGCAGAGCCCTCGCCACCAAGCCCAAATGGAGACCTTCAAAACTACACAGATCTTCATGGGGCACACCATTTTCATAATTTTTTGTAAATTCAAGATGGGCATGTCATAAACCAAACAGTCATTGAAAGGTTGTAAGTTTCAAAAAGAAGTAACTAAAATGTGCCTGGGTATGTTAGAGGATGGCTAGCCATCCCTGGTACAGTTGGGGGACATCTGTGTTAGTTTTTTTATGATCAGATTAGAGCACAGAAATTTAATTCAAAATCAACACAATAACACAGCAGATACCCTGGGAAAACCCTCCACTTGAGGGAGAAAAACCCAGCAACAATATATCACTTATATATTGAATCACAAATGAAGTCTCCTTTACACATAGGCTGATATTAAGGCCAAGAGAAAGCACCACAGTCTGATGCAATCACAGCAACACAATGATGCTATTCGCTGATCATAAGACTCAGCCTTCTACACAAACTCAATCTGCTCTTCTACAGAATTCACACTATGTATGACGACTTATGATGAACAATAATGAATATGAATGAATGAATAATAGATGATCACCAATGAAGAACCATCGATCATATATACAAGATGAGAGGGAAAGACGAGCCTCTTCAAATCCATAAGTCGGCCTCCTTGAAAAGACGTGTTTCAAATAAACATAAAGTCGGCCTTCTTGAAGTTTGCGCCTCATAAACTCGATTCTCTTTAATAAATAAATATTATTTAATTAAATGAAATGTCTCTTCAATATTATCGGTCTCATAAATTTGATAGCCGTTTAGGCTCCATCAAATTTATCCTTGATGTTGTGGCTGGAAGAATTCGCCCGACGCTGCTATGAACATCAACACTCCCTCTTAGCTAGGGAGGATACTTCTAGTTGCATAAGACATATCACTTCATCATGATGTCAACCACAATGGCTACACCCATATGTGGAAAGGAAAGATATCACCTCATTGTGATATCAACCATCATGGCTACACCCATGTATGGTATGTACAAGTGCTCATCACTCAACGTGATGTCACCTCATCGTGACATTCACCATGGCTCTCCCAGAGGGTGGAAACAAGGGCTTTCACCTCAAATCTTAAAGAGAAATGCATTAACAAGGGCTTGCACCTCAAATCTCTCTCAAAGAGAAATGCATTAAAGAGGATCATTGATACTGAGACTCCTTCTCAGCTAGGGCTTGATTCTCCACCATACCAAGCTTGTCTAGAAAGTACACAAACTTTATCTTGGAGAGAGGCTTGGTGAGAATGTCTGCCGTCTGCTCATTAGTGTTGATGTACCTCAATTGAAATGCTTTCCTCAATACCATATCTCTGATATAGTGGTATTTGATCTCAACATGCTTAGTTCTGTCATGGAACACAGGGTTGACAGAAAGCTTCACATAGCTTTGGTTATCACAATGAATGGTAGTAGGCTCCATTGATTGTCCAAACAATCCTGTAAGGAGCTTCCGAAGCCACACTGCTTCTTGAGCTGCCACACAAGCTGCAATATACTCGGCCTCTGCTGTACTTAATGCCACTGAAGACTGCTTCTTGCTACACCAGGATATCATCGTAGACCCCAAACTGAAGCAACATCCAAAGGTACTTTTCCGATCAATAACACACCCTGCCCAATCAAAATTAGTATAACCATGCAGCTTCAAATCCACACCTGAAGAATATCTCAACCCATATTCAACTGTGCCATGCAAGTATCTCAGGATATGTTTTGCTGCAACTAGATGTATTTGCCTTGGTTCACACATGAACTGACTAAGTGCACTCACTGCATAGCAAATATCTGGTCTAGTATTGACTAGATACATCAATGATCCAATCAACTGCCTGTACATCGTGGGATCCACTAGATTTGAACTAACTGCAGCCTCTTTCAACTTATGCAAATTGGTCTCCATAGGCGTAGACATGGATTTGCAATCCATTATACCAAATCTCTTCAGAATATCAATAGTATACTTTCCTTGAATTAGAATCATCTCATCTGGCTTCTGCCATACTTCTAAGCCAAGGAAGTAATGCATGAGACCAAGATCCTTCATTTCAAATTCAGAATCTAACTCCTTGCATTTGATAATGAGGTGATCTTCTCCAGTAAGAATCAAATCATCAACATACAAAACCAAAATCAATGCTTCGCTATCAATTACCTTGAAGTACAAGTTTGAATCAGCATCATTCTTGGAGAAGCCCAAGCTTGACAGGTAACAATCAATTCTTTCGTACCAAGCACGAGGGGCCTGCTTAAGACCATACAAGGCCTTCTTCAGCCTGCAAACATGAGACTCCTTCCCATGTACCTCAAATCCATCAGGTTGCTCAATATATACCTCTTCCTCGATTACAACATTCAGAAATGCTATCTTCACGTCCATCTGGTGAATCTTCCATCCTTTAGATGCAGCAATAGCAATGATGGTCTTGATAGAAGTATAACGAGCAACAGGAGCAAACGTTTTCTCATAGTCAACTCCCTCTTTCTGTGAGAATCCTCTAGCCACGAACCTTGCCTTGGTACTTCTCAATGCTCCCATCAGCCGCATGCTTAATCTTGAAGAGCCATTTAGAAGATACCACAGATTTGCCTTTGGGTTTAGGTACGATGTCCCAAACATCATTCTTAAGAATGGATTGATTCTCCTCAACCATAGCATCTCTCCAAACCTGCTGACTAGAAGCTTCCTCTACACAGGATGGCTCAAACTCAATATTCTGACTCATCAATGCAACATTGCTAGAAAACTTATGAGGTCTCTGGCTTTCTCTGAAGGTTCCTCTCGGGGCTGCAAACCTTTCTGCCTCCTGCATTGTTTTCCTAGCCCAAAGAGGTCTTTTCCTTCCAATCACAATATTTGTAGGCCCATCAATAGGTTCCAAAGGCTCAACTGGATCATCATCTTCTTTAGGTTCATGAGCCTCCCTCTGAATCTTAGGAGCATGGTCAACTTCCATATCTTGAGGAGACTCTTGATCTTTGTTATCTATCTCCATGTGAGTGCCCTTGGATCTTCTAAATGCAACATCCTCTTCAAATGTGACATCTCTACTGATCTCAATCAACTTCTGACCCGAAATGTAGATTCTGTAGGCTTTTGATGTCTCACTGTAACCTACAAATATTCCCTTCTTGCCAGAAGGTTCCAAATTTGTCCTTTTGTCCTTAGGCACATGAACATATACAGGACAACCAAAGATCCTCAAGTGACTTACTTCCAGCTTCACCCCTGTGAATGCTTCTTTAGGAGTCATGTTCTCCAAAATGCGATGTGGACTTCTATTCTGAACATAGATTTCTGTCCTAGATGCTTCCGCCCAAAGGAAGGTTTGCAAATCTTGGTCATGAATCATGGCTTTGGCTGCTTGCACAATAGATCTGTTCTTCCTTTCAACAACACTGTTTTGTTGAGGATTATAAGGAACACTGAACTCCCTCTTAATCCCAGCTTCAATGCAAAAGTTACGGAAGCTGCCAAAAGTGTACTCTCCTCCGTTATCGAATCTCAAAACTTTGATCCTCTTACCAGACAAATTTTCCACCCGAGCTTTGAATTCTTTGAATCTCTCTAATACCTCCTCAGATTCTTTAGATTTCAAGAAATAAATCCAAGTCTTTCTAGAGTAGTCATCAATAAAAATAATGAAATACAAGAAACCACTCGAAGAAGCAATAGACATTGGACCACATAAATTAGAATGAATAATATCTTGAATACATTTGGATCTACTTTCACTACTATGAAATGGACCTTTTGTATTCTTACCCAAAGCGCAGCCTTTGCAAGTACCTTCATGATCTTGGTTGAATTTCGGAAGACCCGTTACCATTCTCTCCATGATAGATAGTGCTTGAAAGTGAAGGTGAGCCAATCTTCGATGCCAAAGTTCACACGAACTTGAAGAATCGTGTAATAGAGCCTGAAGTGGACGAGTGCATAGTCTGTAGAGGCTCTCATGTCTAACTCCAATCACCCGAGCAATCTTGATGTTTGAGTTCTTCGTCCATACAAGAACTTTGCCTTCTGAAAATGCAACTTGGTACCCCTTGTCTTCCAAGGCTGAAATGGAAACAAGGTTTCGCTTGATGCCTGGAACAAATAGCACATCACTCAACTACAAAGAAATGCCGGAATCCAAGTGAAGAGAGGAGGTCCCAACTCCTTTCACAAAGTAGCAAGCATCATCTCCAATAATAACTTGTTCACTAGAATCTCTCACCACCAAATCAGTTAGATGCTCCCTAAATCCGGTGATGTGGCGAGAGGCACCACTATCAATCAACCAAGTGTTGGTGTCAGTAGGTACATTGCTTGACAAGGCGGAATAGAATAGGTATTTACTTGAATCCTTCTGCAGAGAGACTTCATCAACATCTGCAATGGAAGCCTGCTGCTTAGGCCTGGTAGGACAGTCCTTTGGATAGTGACCATACTTGTCACATTTAAAACATTGGACTTTGGAGAGGTCCCTCTTCTTCTTGAATGTAGGAGCACCATCAGCTTCTTTATCTCTATTCCTCTTGAAATATCCTTTCTTTCCACCTTTCCCTTTCTTATTGGAGGATTGAGTGGCAAGAACATGAATGTCTTCATTAGTGGAGCTTTGAATTCAATACCTCTCGCGAACCAATCTAGACTCTTTCTTGACGTAATCCGCCTCTCAAATGATCAAACTTGGGAAGTTTCTGATCTTTGCACTCGATTCCTTTGAATGTAAGACTTCTAAGATATGAGATTTAATTATATTATGAGCCAACATGGTCAAATCCTTGTCATCAACAATATGACCAATAGTAGAGAGCTGATCTCTCAATTCAGAAATCTTCATGAAGTAGGCGATGACAGATTCTCCTTTCGCCATCTTAACATGATGGAGTTGTTGCTTTAGTGCAAGTGCACAGCTTGTGTTGTTGATTTCATACATCTCCTCCAAGGTTTTAAACATCTCTCTTGCCATCTTAAACTTGGAGACGATAGGAACAATATGGTCCTTCACGGAATCAACTAACATCTTCTTCGCTTTAATATCTTTCTTCTTCCATTGAACCTTCTCTTCCTCATCCGTAGGCTCGGGGATTTTGCTCTCCACGAACTCAGCCAATTCATTTTCCTCCAAGGTGAGCATAATTCTGAATCTCCAAGATGTAAAATTTGTTGCTCCCTCAAGCCTGTCCTCGATCTTGAGACCGTTCACCATCTTGACGAAGAGATAGAAGAGATCAAAGATGAGAAAGAGAATAAAGAGTATCGCTGCAAGACTAAATCTGATCAAGATCTTCTTCAAACCCGCTTTAATACCATGTTAGTTTTTTTATGATCAGATTAGAGCACAGAAATTTAATTCAAAATCAACACAATAACACAGCAGATACCCTGGGAAAACCCTCCACTTGAGGGAGAAAAACCCAGCAACAATATATCACTTATATATTGAATCACAAATGAAGTCTCCTTTACACATAGGCCGATATTAAGGCCAAGGAAAAACACCACAGTCTGATGCAATCACAGCAACACAATGATGCTATTCGCTGATGATAAGACAGCCTTCTACAGAAACTCAATCTGCTCTTCTACAGAATTCGCACTATGTATGACGACCTATGATGAACAATAATGAATGTGAATGAATGAATAATAGATGATCACCAATGAAGAACCATCGATCATATATACAAGATGAGAGGGAAAGACGTGCCTCTTCAAATCCATAAGTCGGCCTCCTTGAAAAGACGTGTTTCAAATAAACATAAAGTCAGCCTTCTTGAAGTTCGCGCCTCCTCATAAATTCATTTCTCTTTAATAAATAAATATCATTTAATTAAATGAAGTGTCTCTTCAATATTATCGGTCTCATATAAATTTGATAGCCGTTTAGGCTCCATCAAATTTATCCTTGATGTTGTGGCTGGAAGAATTCGCCCGACGCTGCTATGAACATCAACAATCTGGACAGCCCATGGCCATCCCAGGGACGGCTAGCTGCCCCTAATGTACCCATGCATCCCCTAAAAAAATTGTGTACCGGGGACATTTTCAATTTCTTTCAAAATAGGAGATGAGGTGGGGACGTTTCTTACCTGTTCCCATGTTCCTGAAACATTCCCCATGGGGGACAGGGTCATATTTGGCAGGGGATGCATCCCTGGGGAGCATACTAAATTAGTGAATATTTTTTTTCCTAATCACACTTATATTGATCATTTCTAAAGAGCATTTGAGCTATACAAGGATCTACATGATGTTTCTTTCTCACTACTTCAGCAGTTGTGATAATAGTAGATGGGAAGTTCACCAGGTGAATGCCAAGGAACTCAGTTGATGTTTTAGCTGATCATATAAAGAGATGCATACAGTCGTTCCCTCAGGTGTCTGGTTTTATCTTTTTCCTAAATATATGGTGGAACCTAGTATCAGGATGAAACCGTATCTGCTAATATGGATTTTGCTTTCTATTGATCATCTCCCCTTTGCTTAGGTAGCACTGTCTTTATGTATCTGATACTATTTCTGTGTCTATTTGAATGATCATATATTCTCTGAGGTTGGTAAAACTGCCCTAACCAATTTTATAATCATTTAAGGATCTTTTTCCCCGGAAATATGGCATTTGATGCTATTTTTCCAATTGTGTTTGATTTCAAAATGTTCATCTCTCCTGAAGATTGATATTGGGTGAAATATGTTAATTCTGTGACTTTTATTTAAGCTGTCAGCATGTTGCTCCTCTTGAATCATTGTACACTGATCCATTCTTTTAGCTGTCGGTTCAAATTTGCAAATGTGATAGTTGTCTGAATATTCATATTGGAAAAAATATGTTTATGCTGTGAATTTATTGTAGTTGTCACTATGTTACCATTATCGTATCAGTGCATTGATCATTCTTTGTTCTGTTAGTTTAAATTTGCAGATGTTTTAGTTTTCTTACATTCATGCTATTTTTTTCTTATAATTAAATTCTTTGCTTACATTCATAAATTTAATTGCCCTTTTTTTGACATTTATAACTCACTGCATTGAGTCTGCCCTAACTCGATCTTTGTTACTGGGCTGCATTTCAAAGTCCTTCGCATTCCATTTAATTTTGTATTATTTTATTTTTACTTGATTCCGTTCAAAATTTCATTTATATCAATCATGTGCTAGTGTCCTTTTAACATTCTGGAACTTCATAAATATAAATTTAATTCTCATATCTGTAGTGGAGAACTGGGTGTTGGATCAAACTGTGTTATCGGAGCAAGGCTAAGCTTTTCATGTATTTTTCATTTATTTGTCTATGCGCCCATTCTGTGATGTCTATCAGGATATCAAACGGAGTTCTTTTTTGCCAATTTTCCAGCTTCTTAATTGCATACAAACTATACTAGCTTGTATATAACCCACAGCAATATTAATTTTTGTGATTCGAACATATCTATATTTTATCTCAGATGCATATCTTTCTTCCTGATCCATGAGAAATTTTTCAGATCACATTTAACATTCGGAAACTCACAATATACCTTTTTCTGATTTGACAGCGGTTACTTCGTGCAGCTGGTTTGTTTGCTGGTTCTATCTTCTTGATGCGAAATTTTGGTGATTTAATGGCAGTTTAGAAAATGATGAGCAATGCTGGTGTTTGTCGGACCGATAAGTGATTCACCAGCCTTTGCATACTTCAATTTATGCATAGATGACCATATTCTTTTTCCCTAGACACAAGGAGCTGAATGAGAAACTTAATGAATTTTCCTAAGTTTTAGGGAGTCTTCAGATTCCCCCTTGAATGTCAAGGGATATATAATCTGTTGGAGTACCCTACAAACTCAAAAATTAGATGCCAATTCTAGACCATAATTTGTTGGTGTGGATATGGATTGAAGAAGTTTTCATTATTGAGTTAGGAGGCACTTTGTAGTTTGCTTATCTTCCAAGCATATAAGGCAGAGATGGCACTCATAGAAAAATATATGATGTTTTGAAACGTTGTTGTGTAGCTTTTGATTACGAATGGTTTGAATGTGATGTTATTATGTTGAATGGGTATGCTAATGGCATTTCTTAGTAAAATGTGGGCCTTAATTTTATTGACTTCCTTTCACAGGAAAATATTGATGGATGCAAAGTTTAAAAAGGCGAAGGGAAGAAATATTTATTATCACTAGACAGTTGCCTTGGTAGTGTGAAAAACTCTAAGAAGTGTTATACAGAATATTAGTCTGATATATTTGATGAAGAATTCAACTAATTTAATTTCACTGCATTCTAAAATTTGAGTTTATGCTTTTATAAGATTATACTTATTGTTGATGGATATATTTGCATAGAATACCAGATTATGCGATCAAATTAAAGATCAATATTTGTCGTATCAAATCACTTAGCAATAAAAGGCGGAAGCAAATATTCAAATAAACTCAGAACACGAGACACCTAGCACCAAAAGAGAGGCA
>VDFB02358134.1:174993551-175008499 GCA_007258455.2 Sequoia sempervirens | reverse complement strand
GAGAGCTATGGCGACATCCATTTGTTCTCCCCGAGCTCTTTTGTTTCGGTGAAACCTTTCACCTGCAGCGAGACCTTTCACCAATCTCTTTCACTCTCGTCGGGCTTCCTCCATGTCGCTGAGACATTCTTCAGTCGACGGGACCTTACACCGACCGAAGCTTCCTTGCACCGAACTCTATTGTCACTAAGACCTTCTTGGGTCGGGAGGACATCCTACCGAACCCGTTAAATTCCCTTTGAGTCACCTCGAGTTAGAGCCTTTCTGCGTGACTTCCCTATTTGGCAAGACACTTCGCCGAAGGCATCATCCTTTAGCGATCCTTTCCTTTCAGGAAGACCCGTCTATAGTGATACCGACATGTATTCTTTCATTTCACATGTGTCGTTGTAACCTCACCTCTTCGGCCAGACATTATCCCGAAGGTTTTACCCTTTGCCGACCTTAGACCTTTGATGGGACCCTTTCGTTTTGGTAAGACTCTTGGCGAAATCAATTTTGTGTCGCCAAGACTTCCTTGCGGTCATACCGATAGATCCCCCTCCTTGTGCCTTGTCGACGTGACCAAATGTACTCGTCGAGATCTCCCTTCGAAGGAAAGTCTCCCGTCGAAAGGTATAACTTTTATCGGGATCGGTGAGACATAGAGAAGTCGTCGGGACCTCTTGGCGGGGAGAAATCCCTATGTCAATACATGAATCCCTTTGGCAGCGGTCGGCGAGACATAGAGAAGTCGTCGAGACTTCTTCCCAAAGGAAACCTCTTGTCGAAGTGCTTTGCTTTGCTAACTGTCGGCGAGACTTAAAACCTTTGCCAAGACCTTTTGGCGAAGAAGGTGACTCCCACCGAAGTGAAATCTTTTCCTGCCGATAGGAAACTCCTAGTCATCGTGACTTTGATTGATGTCATGTCGATAGTTGATTGCACATGAATTTCAGTCGCTGTGACATCTCTGGGGTCTTGCCGATTTTTTCCTTAGCTGATTTTTAAGACCAACTAGATTAAGGAATGCCCTCCAACCGAGCCCCAGCTAAGAAATATCATCAAGTGTAGGATTTAACCCTGCAAAAAGGAAGGTCTGCATTAGTCCTCAACAACAAATAAGACATATTATAATAAAATCACCATTGTTTACAATTATTTTAGTGAATTCTTAACAAGAAGGAAAACCAATTTAGATTGAGATAGAACCAAGATTAAATCAGATAGATCAAAATTCAAAATCAGAAGGAAGAAAACACAAGAATTCCAAAGAGGAAAGCAAGTAACCAGAAGCAAAGAAACCAAAAGAAAAGGGGGACCCATTTTGATCCTGCACTGGGGTGGTTATGCAAGGCATAACAAATGGCTATTCTACTGAAAAATGGTTTAACCATTTTCATGAATCAAGGATTCAAATTTTACCCGTAACTCCCCGGGTTCATGAACATCACAACTCCAGTTAGGTCAGTTAGAACAAGCAAGGTAGAGCTAAAATCTCAAATGTAAGTCAAACAATGGTTACCCCTGAATCTATGTGTGTGATTGATAGTGCATCATTCCTTTCCTAAAGCTCTCCATCTTTTGAATAACAATGTGTAAAATTTGGGCTACATGAGTTGATTTCCTTCGTGCAATGATATCCTGGGCATTGCTCCACTGCCAATCAGGCGTCCATAGCCCCGACAGAGATACCTCTAGTTCTCTCACAAAATTGCTCTACTGCCAGATAAGCATCCATAGCCCTGGTAGAGATACTGGAATCACCCATTCATATTGATTCTTCTTCTTTTGATAATTCTTTTATTTTCTTTTGGATTTTCAGAGATTTCATTTAATTCTACTTTTTCTTTTCAATATGTCAAATGTTTAATATCTGATCTGGGTTGAAAACTACAATGGACCTCATATCAGCACTTGGAAGTCAGATTTTTCACTCAAATTTTATAGAACTGTCATCCTAGGATAAATACACTACTAGAAGAGGAGATGATTTTAAGGATATGTGACAAATTCAGGGGAACTGATGAATGCTACTTACTTGGTACTTTTGTTCTTGAAAACTTCAACCTTTTATTGAAAAACAAACATTGAAATCGTTAATTAGACAAAAATCATCAATCGTGATGTATCTTGAAAATATCTAAACCACTTCTCTCCTAATGACCAAAGTATGCTTCAGATAACAACCCACAGCTTCAGATGGAAAGAATAGATCAACCCCCAAAGAGCAGAACAAACAAAAAACAAATAAAAAACAAATAAAACAAAAGGAGATAGAAACAAATATACAAATAGCAAGCTAAACTCAAACAAAGAACAACAGACTACAAAGAGACAAAGAGTGAATTACTTCCACAAGGAGCAAAAAGTTATTTATATAAAGGAAAAAGTTGCTTACAAACTGAAGTACAAAAGCTATATACACAACCACAGATTATCTACAAACAGGAGACAAAATAAATTACTTACATAAAGAAAACAACGAATTTCTTATATACAGAACAGAAATTTAACAAGCCTCATGATTCAAAATAGTGCTTGAGGAACTACACATTAACAGGCAAAGGAACCAGCTCCCTAGTTAAGCTATTCAGTCTGAAAGCATTTTCCCCTAGGATCTCAACAATTTGATAAGGACCCAGCCATAGTTTGTCAAACTTTTGATGGTTGCCCTTCTTTTCATTGGCTTTAACCCATAACAGTACTAGGTCTGATATCCTAAGAGCTTTTATCTTGGCTCTTTTGTCAAACCAGCATTTGACAACAGACTGATGTCTAAAGAACTGTTGTAAAACAACATCTCTTTGTTCTTCTAGTTTTAACAGAGCAACTAGTCTTACCTCTATCCTATTGTCATTGGAGTAAAATTTCTAAATGAACTCCAGAATAGGTATTTGCAGATGGATAGGAAAGACAAGCTCTTGGCCATATACCAGCTTGAATGGTGAGGTGTTTAAGGCATCCATAATCCTAGTCCTATCTGCCCATAATGTGAATCTATGTTGGGTGTGCCAGTCTCTAGGGTTATACTCTAACAGTTTCTTAACCACCCCTAAGAGATTCTTATTGGTAGACTCTGCAACTCCATTGCCTTGCGGATAATAGTTTGAGGAATACTTCAAGACGATCTTGTGATCATAGGCCCAAGAAATAAACTCAGCAGAAGAAAAAGCGGAACCATTATCACATACCAAAGCAAAGGGTACCCCAAACCTCGTAGTGATGCACTCGGTGAGGAACTTGATCACTACCTCGGTTATGTTGTTTTTGCAAGGTATGGCCTCTGTCCACCTCGTACAGTAATTAGTAGTAGTCAAGATAAACTTATGTCCTACAGAGGAATTCGGGTTAATCACTCCAATGAAATCCAGTGCCCACTGGGCAAATGGCCTTACCTCGTAAACGGGTTGTAGTGGCATGGTTGCATAGTGTTCCCTTAGTGCAGAAACCTGGCAAGTGTGACATGTCCTCACATGCTGGTGTGCGTCCTTGAATACGCAGGGCCAATACTAACCAGATCAGAGAATCTGGTGTGCCAACGAATCTGCAGAACCATGACCTGTACCATGTTTCCCATGAAACTCAGAGATCACTTGCTTGGCCCCTTGATGATCAAGGCACCTCAGGTATATTCCTTCAAAGTTCCTCGTGTATAGCAAACTTCCTTTGAACATATAATGAGAACTCTTTAGTCTCAGAGCTCTCCTTGGAGTTGAATTCATCTTGTCCGAACATCGATTGTTAAGCATCAGGTGGACAACATCAGCATACCAGGGATCGTCGGAAAAGGATTGGGTTGTGTATTGTTGACAGACAATGTTATCACCAGCATTCGCCATGGAATGAGATAAACCCGTGCCCCTAGCTAATTTCATGGGATGTATCTCCAAATCAAATTCTTGCAAGATATCCATCCACTTGCCTCTTCTTTCTCCTAGCTCGCTCTGTATCAGCAGGGACTTCACAACCGCATCAGGAACTACAGCGACGACTTGACTTTGAAGGATGTAATGTCAGAATTTCTTGACAGCCCGAACCAGTGCGAAGGCTTGCTTCTCCAAAGGTGGGTACTTGATCTCCACGTTTTTGAATGGAGAGCTCATGAACGCAATCGGTCTCTCCTCCACCTCTTCCTTTCGTTGAGTTAATACAGCCACGCATGAATTCTTAGAGGCGAAAGAGGAAATGTAGAACGACTTGAGGTAATCGGGGCTGGCAAGCACGAGTGCTTCTGAAATGGACCGTTTGACCTGCGTGAATGCGGCCTTCACCTCCTCTATCCACTCTGTTTTGGCGTACTTCTTCATCATTTCGTTTAATGGCTTTACAATCTCTGCAAAGCCCGTGATGAAATTTCTCATGAAGTTAATTTTCTCGAAGAAAGACTTCATTTCTTTCTTACTTCCTAGCTGGCTGATCTTCAAAATGGACTCGACTCAGTCTGGATCGATTGATATTCCCCTTTTAGAGATTATATGTCCCAAAAGCTTTCCCTCTGTGACTCCAAACACGCATTTTTTTGGATTCAATAAGACTCCATACTAGATGCATCATTCCAAAACCTTGGCCAAGTCATTAGTGTGGTTTAATCGGTCCTTGGAGAACACTGTTAGGTCATCTATGTAAACAATAATACATTTGTCAATCAGATCCTTGAAAGCTATGTCCATGGCGCGCTGGAAAGTAGCTCCAACATTTATCAATCTGAATGGCATCCTTTTGTATGCAAACGTCCCCCACTTGGTAGTGAAAGCCATCTTCATCCTGTCCTTGCAGTTGACCATCACCTGATTGTATCCAGAGTAGCCGTCCAGGAAAGACATCATCTGCGCTCCATTGACATTCTGCAAGACTTCATCCAGAGAAGGAAGCAGATAGTTATCCTTTTTTGATGCTCTATTCAGATTTCTAAAGTCAACACATAGCCTGATCTCCCCATTTTTCTTGCAGATTGGAACTAGGTTGGCTACCCATGTTGAATGGCGCACACGGAAGATTATCCTTGCGGACAACAACTTTTGAACTTCTTTGTAGATCAATGGCTCAATCAGGGCATTGACAGGGCGCTGCTTTTGTCAGAAAGGTTTAACCTCAAGCTTTAAGGGGATAGTGTGGGTCATGATAGAAGAATCAAATGTCTGGGCGTCTTGATACCCCCAAGAAATCACACTAATATCCCTTTTTAGTGCCCTCAATATGTCTTTTCTAATTGCTTCAGGGTAGGCCTTCCCTATGTAGACATTCCTTTCAGGACCCGAGTCAGCTAGGTTAACCATTTCATATTCACCTCCCTTGCCTTTAGCTAATATCTTTTCTTGAGCCTTCGGATCTGAGTCAAAAATTCTCTCCAATTCCACCATTCCCTTGGGAATGCTATTACTTTTCAAATTAAGGACTCCTTCTGTATCACATTCCTCAGGATTCCAATCTCCCTGATCCATATTGGATTCATCTATAATCTATCCTTCAAAAACATCTGAACTTTCCAGGAAAGCAAGGATATGTCGATCATCATCAAAAACCTGGAAGCTCTTGATATTGTCAGGAACAGCTGGGGTGGACATCAATTCTACTGAGACTCTTTTGAATTTGGAGCCTTGCATAGGCTCCAAGGTGCTTGCAGCAACAGCCAGTGAATCGGCCACCTGATTTTCTTCTCTAGGGATTAAGCTGATCCCAAATGCATCAAAGTCTTCGATCAGATTCCATACCATGTTTCTATATGCTGCCAGCCTTTTATTGTGGCAGGTGTACTGGTTGCGCACTTGCTTGATAACCATATTTCTGAATCTCCCTTGACCATCAGGGCTGTAACTTTCTTCTTGTGTGCAAACAGTAGTCCCCATCCTAGAGCTTCATATTCAGCTACATTATTAGTGCACCCAAATTGTAGCCTGTAAGAGGCAAAGAAAACTTTCCCTTTCGGGCTAGTTAGTACAATTCGAACACCACAACCGGTTTTGGACTTAGATCCATCAAAGGTTAGGGTCCACAACTGATCAGAAGTAGGGGGTGATCCTTTTGAAGTTTTCACAGGTATTTGAATAGGATCAACCAAAAGTGGGAGTTCCTGATCCTTGGGACCAGTCACAGGGAAAGAATTCTCTAAAGATTCTCTAGGTAGACTTTGCAATTCTGGCTCAGTTGTATCATCTGACCTCTGGTTATTTTCCCGGCAATCATTTGTCCCTTTTATTGATTCCTTGAGTTTTGTTCCATTTATGAGTGTAGGGGTATCAAACAAACCTTGGGGCTGCTCTTTCTCAACATGTTGATTTAGGAGTATATCTGGGGTGGGATCTATTTGAGAAAGAACTCCTATTGAAGGCACCCTATCCTTGGTTAGCATTGTTGCTTCTTGGACTTCGAATAGAAAGTGGTCTGCAGCTGTCTCAAAATGCCTCGGGCTATTCTTTTCAACTTTAGGGATACAACCTAAGGTGTCCATACAGAGTTGACACGTCAATTTAGAGTGGTTTTGATAGTGTACCCTGCACCAATTTGGGAGTAAAAGACTTAATAAATTGGTTTCTTCTCCTAAGACCAATTGGTCTTGTTACAACTTTCTAATCAGGGCCTGTTGATTTTCATTAATCGTGGGGTCAGGGAACTTTAGTTTTGGCATGTCCTTGGCATTGAGAACCGAGAAGGTTAGAATTTCTTCTTGTTTATAAACCCCTATTTTGGTCTCAAAGTAAGCTACCTCATTGGGACAATCATACTCAGTGATGATATGCTTGAGGCGAGGCTCACTTTCAATCCTAATCTGATTAGGAATCCCTTTCCATGATAGCCACATATGTGAAAAGTTCAGGGAGAGATATCCCCCTAAATTTTTCATCAGATCTCGGCTTAGTAGCATACCATAGGTCTCAAGGATATCAGCTACCTGAATGTCAATGTTAGTTAGGATCCTAAGATCAGACCCAACTTGGACATGTATGTTCTTTAACTCCCCCACTACATTGACCTCTGTTTTGTCCAGTTGAATGACTTTCTTATTGGTTTGAATGGGGTTTAATCCTAACCTCTTGCATATGGAAAATGGCATGACATTTCCTGAAGCCCCCGAGTCCAATAAACAGTTGTGTAGGTTCTTGCCAAAAATTCTTAAGCTTAAAAGGAAAGGTGGAGTACCTACCTTGCTTCTGTATGAGGTTGCATTCATGTCTGCAGGGGGTGTAACCTTTCTCTTTCCTTTTTCCTTATCCGCTTGTTCTAGAGCTTTCAACACTATCTCCCTTTGAGCAGGGTACCACTTCAAAATGTCAAAATATGACAAAGAAGTTTTCTATTTCTGCATCTCAGAAACAATGTCAAATTTTGCGTTAAAACTTGGATTACTTTTGAAAACAGCAGAGGGATTACCCTTGTTATGGAGGTCAGACAGCCCCTTTGGTGGAGAAGGATTGTTATCAGCACTTTGATTTGGGGGCACGATGTGATTAGGGGGTGCTAATGTAGTAAATGGACCCTTACTTTGATTTCTCAGGAAGTGTCCTCCTTTTGACTGAAAGGCTTGGGCATCGTATGAATCTTCCTCAGGTTCATTTTCTTCTTGTCTTGGGAATGAAAACTCCTCCTCAAAGAGCTCATAAGTCATGGCAGTATCCATTGAGTCACCTCCTTTGTTCAAATTCCCTTGGAATGTGTGGGCATCTTCATGTGCCATTTTGACAACTTTCTCCATTTGAGGGCAATTTAGCTTTGAATGAGTCGTTGTATCATGCAGCCTACACCAGTTAGTCATGAAATTCAAATCGGCCACATTTGTAGTATGTGACCTCTCCTCATTTGCTTGATAATTATGAGGAACTCCACCATTATTGGGCCCTGTATTCCATTGCATGCTGTTATTTTTTTCTGGTTGTACCCTCTGTTTTGGCTTTGATAACCTCTTTGGTTCTAGTTGTTGTTGTTCTGATAAGAACCCTGGTTGTTGTTTTGATTAGGGTAATTACCCTGATTCTTAGAGGGGTTCAACCTAAGTTGAGCCATGTCATTAGTGACTTGGGACAACATTTTCTTCAAGGTTTCTACTTCATTGGTAAGATGAGTAGTCTTTTCACTTTCAACAGCCTTAGCAATAAGTGGTTGATCAACATGGCTAGTGGTTCCAACTTCGTTATGAAGGCTTTGGGAACCTTGAGGGACCTGTGGTTGTTGAAAAGGGTTGGGGGTCCTATTAGAAAAGAAAGGAATAGGAGGTTGAGTCTGCAATTCAAACCTAGGCCCATAGTGGGAAGGAGACATTCCTGGAACAGTATTGAATAAAGGGGGTGTACTAGGCATCTAATACCCTACTAAAGGAAAACCTCCCCCCAAACTTGGTTGAGAGTTGGTATGTTGCTGCAACTTAATGGCTAAATGATAAACCTTGGATAGGGTATCAATATCCGCTTGCAGATAAGTTCTTTGTAAGAACAATCCCAGCAAAGGGTCTATAACCCTAAAGTATGCCTGAATGGCACTATCCTCGGTAACTAGATAGGGATCCTGCAACCTCCTATACATTCTTTGGAACCGGGTATTGAACAAGGGCAGGGATTCACATGGCTCCTTCCTAATGGTGGCAAATTGGTGATACAGAAGGGTTGGGTCCATATAGACTCTAAACTGATTGATGAAAGCATTTTCCAAATCTGTCTAAGATAGAATAGAGCCTTGGGGAAGATTAAGATACCAGTTGTATGCCATGTCCCCTAAGGAATAAGGGAACAACCCGCAAACTACATCATGATGAGCTATTTGTGCTCGGGTACAAGCATCCTTGAAAGCTTGTATGTGTTCTTCAGCACTCCTTGATTCACCATGGATGTATTTAGGACAGAACTTCTCAGGGTTCTTAGGCATGTTGTGAAAACCTCCAGGGATAGTCCCCAATGGAGAGGGATTATTCTGAAAGAATGCCATTGGTGGTGGTGGTGGTTGAGCCAGCTGTTGTATGGGTTGAACTAGCTGTAATGACAATTGAGATGGATTGGATGGTGGATTGATGGGTATCCACTGAGGTATTGGTGAAAATCCTGGTGGAGTGAGTGGAGCTGATAAAGGTGGTATGATGATTGCCCCAGTCTTATGACTCTTTCGTTTCATTGAAGTGGCCTTCTGCCCACTCTGGGATTTTTTTTGCGCATTAACCCCCTATTGGAAGCACCGTCGAACCTCCTTACCAATCTGAAACACTGTCTGACCCAATCAATCGCCACCTGTTCCCAGAAGAAATCCACCCGGTCACACTCTATTAGTCTTTCTTTCACAGGAGTGGTCAATCAGTGAAAGGATCATCTTAGCTCTCTCTAATTGGACGATCACATGCTACGCAGGATTCTTTGGCAGTCAAAAGTGGTCTGAACGGTATCACATGTCGGTGAGACACCATCGGTGTCTCCCCGATGCGATATTACCACTATGCAGTTATCCACATGACACAAGACATTCGGTAAGACACTTTGGCGAGCTACAGAAGTTATACCGAGCTCCCAAAACCTATCGGCAAGACTGCATGCTCTCGGCAAGACATCTCGGCGAACCTCAGGATTCCATGGCGATCATCATTTTCATGTCGGGGAGACTATCGCTCATCGCTGTGACCTCATAGAAAAGTCTCCTCACTCGTATGGAGTCTCCTTGATTTCCTCATGTTCTCGCCGAGCTCGCTCCCTAATGTTTCAGTGTGACCAAGTCCCTTCGCCAGGACATCTCCGCAAGCTCCTTTTCCTTTCAGCGAACGCGTTCATTCTCCCCGGAGGCACGTCCTATCAATGATACATAAAGATCTCGCCAAGACCTTGTGGCGATGGAATCCCCTTTTTCTGATGCCTGTTATTTCATGTTGGCAAGAGTTTTAGCAAACTCCTTTTCATTCTCACCGAGCCCACTTTGCATCAGGAAGATCCTATTGGGTTGGCAAGACGTCATGCCGAGCTTTTGTTTTCTGTCATCGAGCTTGTTCTGCATCGGTGATGCCAAACTCCTTGGGTGAGCCTTTTTTTCTGTCAAGAAGACCTCATGGTTTCGGGGAGACGTTACCCCAAAGTTTCTTCTCTTCTTGAGCCTTCCACCCGGTATGAAGCCAAGACTCCTTCCTTCACAAGACCCTATGGTAACATGATACCAGAAGTCATGGCGAATGCCCCTTGAGCTCATCTTCTTTTCGGTGAGACCCGCTGGGTCGGTGAGACATCACACCGAGCCAACCATCCTCCGATGACTTTGTTTCATTTCATCCAGACCCTGTTGAATCAGCAAGAGATTATGCCGATATTCCTTCATATTGGCAAGACCTTTCTTCTTCGCCGAGACCTTATATCGAGGTCTTCTTCCTCTGCCGAGTTGTTTGACTCCATCGGCAAGACACTTCGGGGTCGCTGAGACTTCTTAGTGAGCTCCAATAGCTACCCCGATGCCTCTTTATTTCAATAAGACTTCATCCGATCGGCGAGAGCTATGGAGACATCCATTTGTTCTCGCCGAGCTCTTTTGTTTCGTTGAAACCTTTCATCTGCAGCGAGACCTTTCGCCGATCTCTTTCACTCTCACCGGGCTTCCTCCATGTTGCTAAGACATTCTTTGGTCAATGGGACCTTACACCGACCGAAGCTTCCTTGCACCGAACTCTGTTGTCGCCAAGACCTTCTTGGGTTGGCAGGACATCCTACTGAACCCGTTGCATTCCCTTCGAGTCACCCCGAGTTAGAGCCTTTCGGCGTGACTTCCCTATTCGACAAGACACTTCACCGAAGGCATTATCCTTTAGCAATCCTTTCCTTTCGGGAAGACCCTTCTATAGTCATACCAACATGTATTCTTTCATTTCACATATGTCGCTGTAACCTCACCTCTTTGGCTAGACATTATGCCAAAGGTTTTACCCTTTGTCGACCTTACACCTTTGGTGGGACCCTTCCGTGTCGGTAAGACTCCTGGCGAAATCACTTTTGTGTCACCAAGACTTCCTTGTGGTCATACCGATAGATCCCCCTCCTTGTGCCTTGTCGGTGTGACCAAATGTACTCGCCTAGACCTCCCTCCATAGGAAAGTCTCCCGCCGAAAGGTATAACTTTTATCGGGGTCGGTGAGACATAGAGAATTCGCTGGGACCTCTTGGCAGGGAGAAATCCCTATGCTGATACATGAATCCCTTTGGCAGCGGTTGGCGAGACATAGAGAAGTCGCCGAGACTTCTTCCCGAAGGAAACCTCCTGCTGAAGTGCTTTACTTTGTTGACTGTCGACGAGACTTAAAACCTTCACCAAGACCTTTTCGCAAAGAAGGTGACTCCCGCCGAAGTGAAATCTTTTCCTGCCGATAGAAAACTCCTAGTCACCGTGACTTTGATTGATCTCATGCCGATAGTTGACTTTAGATGAATTTAAGTCCTTCCATGACATCTACGGGGTCTTACTTAGGTTTTGCCTTAGCTAATTTTTTTTATTTTTATTTTTATTTTTGATAACCCAAGGTATCCCCGGATCTTTGGCTTAATTCCTCCGACCTTGCGACTCCGCCCAGCGAGCTCCACCTCCCTTGCCCTGGGCTTACTTTTATGCCAGGTTTTGGGGGACGGAGGAGGTGAGCGGAGGTGAGACTAGTCCTCTGGAAGTGCAATCTGTGCCTAAAACGACCCACACTAATTTCATCCGGGAGCATGAGTCAACCTCGGGACCTACATGGGATGAACCCAAAGCCGTTAACCAACCATGCTGATTTTTAAGACCAACTAGATTGAGGAATGCCCTCCAACCGAGCCCCTGCTAAGAAATATCATCAAGTGTAGGATTTAACCCTGCAAAAAGGAAGGTATGCATTAGTCCTCAACAGCAAATAAGACATATTATAATAAAATCACCATTTTTTACAATTATTTTAGTGAATTCTTAACAAGAAGGAAAACCAATTTAGGTTGAGACAAAACCAAGATTAAATCAGATAGATCAAAATTCAAAATCAGAAGGAAAAAAACACAAGAATTCCAAAGAGGAAAGCAAGTAACCAGAAGCAAAGAAACCAAAAGAAAAGGGGGACCCATTTTGATCCAGACCAAAGTGGGGTGGTTATGCAAGGCATAACAAATGGTGACTCGACTGGGAAAATGGTTTAACCATTTTCATGAATCCGAAGGATTCAGCTACCCAGAACTCCTGGTTCATGAACATCACAACTCTAGTTAGGTTAGTTAGAACAAGCAAGGTAGAGCTAAAATCTCAAATGTGAGTCAAATAATGGCTACCCTTGAATCTATGTGTATGCTTGATAGTGCATCATTCCTTTCATAAATTTCTCCATCTTTTGAATAACAATGTGTAAAATTTGGGCTACATGAGTTGATTTCCTTCGTGCAATGATATCCTGGGCATTGCTTCGCTGCCAGTTAGGCATCCATAGCCCCGATAGAGATACCTCTAGTTCTCTCACAGAATTGCTATACTGTCAGACAAGCGTCCATAGCCCTGGTAGAGATACTGGAATCACCCATTCATATTGATTCTTCTTTTGATAATTCTTTTCGTTTCTTTTCTAGTTTCAAATATTTCATTTAATTCTACTTTTTTTTTCAATATGTCAAATGTTTAATATCTGATCTTGGTTGAAAACTACAATGGACCTCATAACAGCACTTGGAAGTCGGATTTTTCACTCAAATTTTACAATACTGTCATCCTAGGATAAATACACTACTAGAAGAGGAGATTATTTTAAGGATTTGTGACAAATTCAGGGGAACTGATGAATGCTACTTACTTGGTACCTTGTTCTTGAAAAACTTTCCACAACCTTTATTGAAAACAAACATGGAACAAAGAATTTAGGACAAAATCATCGAATCAGATAACCTGAAAATATCTAAACCACTTCTCTCCTAATGACCAAAGTATGCTTCAGATAACAACCCACAGCTTCAGATGGAAAGAACAGATCAACCCCCAAAGAGCAGAACAAACAGAAAACAAATAAAAACAAATAAAACAAAAGGAGATGGAAACAAATATACAGACAGCAAGCTAAACTCAAACAAAGAACAACAAACTACAAAGAGACAAAGAGCAAATTACTTCCACAAGGAGCAGCAAGTTATTTATATAAAGGAAAAAGTTGCTTACAAACCGAAGTACAAAAGCTATATACACAACCGCAGATTATCGACAAATAGGAAACAAAATAAATTACTTACATAAAGAAAACAACGAATTACTTATATATAGAACAGAAATTTCACAAGCCTCATGATTCAAAATAGTGCTTGAGGAACTACCCATTAACAGGCAAAGGAACCAGCTCCCCAGTTGAGCTATTCAGTCTGAAAGCATTTTCCCCTAGGATCTCAGCAATTTGATAAGGACCTAGCCATAGTTTGTCAAACTTTTGATGGCTACCCTTCTTTTCATTGGCTTTATCCCATAACAGTACTAGGTCTGATATCCTAAAAGCTTTTATCTTTGCTCTTTTGTCAAACCAACGTTTGACAACAGACTGATGTTTGAAGAACTGTTGTAAAGCAGCATCTCTTTGTTCTTCTAGTTTTAACAGAGCAGCTAGTCTTACCTCTATCCTATTGTCACTGGAGTAAAATTTCTACATGAACTCTAGAATAGGTATTTGTAGATGATGTGTTTTTTAAACAAAAATAGTTTTCCATGGTGCAAGCTTTGATGAAAGATAACCTAATTAAGGAAAATCATAGTGGTGGGCTAGAAAGAAATTTTAATGTCAATAAGACATTGTTGTTGTTTAGTGAGAATTATTGTTCAACATAGATGAGATCTAAAGTGTAGGATTTTGTACATAAATGTTAGGTGTGCCAATTTCCAAATGGAGGTGTGAACCATTTGAATCTAGACCTTGCACAAACATAATAAACATGCAAACAATTAGATCAAACACAAGGTTAGAAACAAATGATTCCTCAAGAAATCCATTTGAAATTTGCAAAAGATAAGAAATGAAAATGAAGAACACAAATGAAACAATTAAATCCTATCTAATGCAAGCAAACTCTTGATCTCTTGAGGAGTTGGTGCAATTTGATGTAGAAATTAGCCTTTCTAACTCCAATGCTAGCTTTGATAAGTTTGGTGAAGATTGTGAATCCACTTTGATGAGATTGATGAATGCTCCAAGCTAAAATCTGCAATAAACTAGTTAAAAAGATGGATGGAATTTGAGAGATATTTGTGCATAATAACTTTGCATAATTGTGGATGATAAAATGCATGGTGAAGCATTCTATTTATAGAATGTTGAAATGGAAACAAAGCCAAAATAGAGCAATGTGGGACAAAGATTTGGCCAATGGAAAAATGCCACTTGTCCAAATGTGATTGGGCGAGGAATGTGCAAGTTTTGACAAATGTGCCAATAAATGCATTTTTTGAATTTGAATTTTGAGAAAAGACATGTAAGAGGGGAAAAGAAAATTGCATTAAATGCCACTTGGCTCAAGGCAAGGACATGTAAGAAGAAGTAAATGCCTTGTTGGGAAGGACATGAGAGTAAATGACATGTTGGAAGGACATGTCAATTTCAAATTACAATTTGAAATAAGAAGATATTCCTCCAAAGATGCTGTTGGGGAAAAATGAAGATTTAATAAATCAATAAATTGATTTATTTGTGCAAGTGGAGATATCTAGAGAATGCAAGTAGGTGAGATTAGTATTTAATCATGGTTAGATTAAATAAATGATGATTATGTTAGTTTAATGATGATTAGGTGAGTTGACTTATTTTGACTTAGATTTTTGGATTAATTTAAATCAAACAAGAGAGGAAATGATTTAATGAGATTAATTAAATAAACATGTTTTGATTATTTAATTAAAGAGATTGAAGTAAGATTAAATTAAATAAGATTTTAATTTATTCAATTTAATAGATAGACTTTAGAGATTTAATTAAATAAAATTAATTATTTAATTAAAATAGGGATAATTAGATCGGATGAATTGATTTAATTAATAAGGGA